>JACEEZ010001296.1:87500-117500 GCA_016584305.1 Chionoecetes opilio
CATATATATAGAAAAAATGAAAAATTGGAAATTAGAGTGGACACGATAAAAGGACATACAATAGTTAAATTCAAATCCAGTGTATTTTTATAGTACGAGGTAAATACACCCAGGTAAATACAGGTAACAAATGGACAAGTCAAATATCAGATAACTTGTGTATTCGACTGACTCCAAAGAGGGGAAAATACAACCTTAAATCATGGTTGCATTTGTTGTTGAAGAGGAAAAGGCACTAGCTGGTAAATCTGTTCATGATGAGTTAGTTATACGAGGCAATTCAAGTGCTCGAAATGTTCCTATTACCACTGCTACAACCACTACTACTACTACTGTGATTGGTCATGTTACTCCTGCTATAAATGGTATCATGGTTTGAAAGAACTTCCTGCGTTCCTAGTTTGGTGTGTGCGTGTTTTTGGTTGGTGTGTGCGTGTTTTTGGTTGGTGTGTGCGTGTTTTTGGTTGGTGTGTGCGTGTTTTTGGTTGTGTGTGAGGTTGGTGCTCAGATGTGTTACTGGTTTGTGTGGGAATTTGAGTTGTGTGTTTTTGGTTGGTGTGCGTGTTTTGTTGTGGTGTGTGCGGGTTTTGGTTTGTGTGCGTGTTTCTTCTTTGGTGTGTGGTGTTTTTTGGTTGTGTTGGGTTGGTTTGCGTGTTTCTTGTGGTGTGGTGCGTGTTTGGTTGGTGTGTGCGCGTTTTGGTTGGAGGCCGTGTTTTTTGGTTGTGCGTGTTTGGTTGTGTGTGAGCCCTGTTTTTGGTTGTGTGTGTCGGTCTTTTGGTGCGGTGAGATGGACTCCAATAGTGTTACTCGGTTAGATGTCAAATTGCCACACTTGTGGTAAACGTATGGATGCAAGCTGTGGTGTTCTGTGGTGAGCCTCGGTACGATTTTGTCCGTTTTCTCCTTTGTTGATTGTTTTTGTGGAGCCTATAGCGCTGTGCTCTATGAGGCGTGATGTCGGTCGATTTAAGACGTTAATGGCGAAGGTGCCCGGCATTTATGTGCAACTGTGGTCTAGGTTGAAGATCCCGTTTATGGAGTTCGGATCCTACGGTCAGGCTCATGCGCCACCTTGTTCCTCCCGTCGACTCGCAATCAGAGAAACGGTAGCTGCACACGGTTTCTTTAGACACGACGATGGATTGACAGTTCCGGGGGACTTGAACCGGGACCTTCTGCTCCCCTACCAGCTCTTGTCTACCGCATTAAAGCAAGGTCGAAAGAGTTCCGCGCAGGATTCAACTGGGACATTGGCCCCACCACTCCAAAACGCTAAGCATCGGCCCAAAACCCCCTCCCATTCGGCCACCGCCCCCCTGGCTCACCCACACACACACACACACCCCCCACACACACACACACACACACACACACACACACACACACACACACACACACACACACACGCACAGACAATGACGTCACCTAATAAGCCTACTCGAATGCTAATTGTATGTCTAAATTAATTGAAATGCAAATAACCCGGTAATTTATTGGGAACTTATTAATAGTCTCATTATTAAAACGGTTGTGTTAATATTATGGCTCCTTCGTCACCGTGGTAGTTTGGTTGTGCTGGTGTGGGGTTCTGATGGTGTGTGGATGTATAATGTTGTGTGGTTATAGTGGTGTGTGGTTATATAATGGTGTGTGGTCATAAATAATGGTGTGTGGTTGTTTAATGGTGTGTGGTTGTATAGTGGAGTGTGGTTATGGTGGTGTGTGGTCGTATAATGGTGTGTGGTTATGGTGGTGTGTGATTGTATAATGGTGTGTGGTTATGGTGGTGCGTGGTTGTATAGTGGTGTGTGGTTGTATAGTGGTGTGTGGTTATGGTGGTGTGTGGTTGTATAATGGTGTGTGGTTATGGTGGTGTGTGGTCGTATAATGGTGTGTGGTTATGGTGGTGTGTGGTTGTATAGTGGTGTGTGGTTATGGTGGTGTGTGGTCGTATAATGGTGTGTGGATGTGGAGTGTGGTTATGGTGGTGTGTGGTCGTATAATGGAGTGTGGTTATGGTGGTGTGTGGTTGTATAATGGTGTGTGGTTATGGTACTGTGTTGGTCATATAATGGTGTGTGGTTATGGTGGTGTGTGGTTGTATAATGGTGTGTGGTTGTATAATGGTGTGTGGTGGTTAATGAGGTAAGGATGTGGTTCACTTGTTGATCAGCCCTTTAAAAGCCAGCACTCGGTTCCCACTGGTTCCCTGCGCCGTGGTGGGGGGCTTCCCTTGCCTGCTGTCCGTCCTGGGTTGCCGTTGTCGTCCCCAGCTGTGCCTTCAGGGTCGTGGGGCTAAAATAACACTCACCTGAAATATATAAAACAGAGAATGGAAAAGAGAATATATGAATTAATTAGTATTCTGGAACGAAGCTCTACTACATCCAAGAGTTATTGCTTTATGTGGAAAGCTGGAGAAGCGTAGATTTAAAAAGGAAATAGGGAGAAACTGGTTCACAAATAGGGTAGTGAATGATTGGAATGGACTCAGTCGTCAGGTAGGTCAATGCGGAGTCAATAGGGATCTTTACAAAGAATCTGGATAAATTCATGGATGGGGAAGAGAGGTGGATGTAGGTCGTGTTAAGTAACAGGAACTATCTCGTGTAGGTCTCACGGCCTCTTGTAGCTTTCTTACTTTCTTATGTTCTTATGAAATGTTTTGTGTGATCAACTTTTATTTTCTTTGTGTGAGAATCTGAGGTTGAGGGAAAGAAGGTGACTCGTTTGGTACAATACAAATTTCCCCGCTGAGCATCATGGGAGGAACACTGCCCCCCCTGCATGTTATAGTGGAGGTGTCTTTCTGAACACCTTCATTCTTTACTTTTCGTCTTTCCCGGCACGACGTCCGCCCCGCCGTTTCTACTCAAGTCTGGAAAAAGTTCACCAAACCTGCAAACATTATCATTTCCATCCTCTATCTTTCCTCATTACCTCCGTTTTTGTTTTCATTAATGGGCATGAATATTTCCTCGGTAAATATTTCCTCCCAAACATAAAATGGCTCTTAAGCGGATACGTTTTTATTTAATGAGGAAATTTTTTTTTTTTAACTTGCATATTTAAATTAATGAATATTCCAGAGTTGCTCTAAAATTAGGCAAACTATCTCCCCCGGCGCGAGCGAGGAGGGCGTGTGAAGGGAAAACCCGCTCACAGGGAACCCGGCAAATCCAACTATTGTTGATAAACTGGGACACCGGCGGCGGCGGCAACTCTGCTGTAAATGTTTGCGTCATAAAATGTGCATGAAACGCGACATCGAGTAAATCTATAAAACGCCCTACTGGATAGCCGGAGCAGCGAGAAAACACGACGTTAGATAATCCTTTGATAGGCAGCAAAAGCATGGCTGTTTGTATCAATGTTTGCATTTTATTATTTCTACGACAAATAAGAACATATTCACTATACGATAAATGAAGTGTGTGTGTGTATATATGTGTGTGTGTGTGTGTGTGTGTGTGTGTGTGTGTGTGTGTGTGTGTGTGTGTGTGTGTGTGTGTGTGTGTGTGTGTGTGTGAGCTCTGTAGTGTAGTGGTTAGCACGCTCGGCTTACAACCGAGAAGTCCCGGGTTCGATCCCCGGGCGGAGCGAAAGATAGATGGGTGGTCTTTCTTAAATCCCTAGCCCCTGTCCACCCAGCAGTGAATGGGTACCGGGTGCCAACCGGGGGTTTGTAACCCCCCCCCCCCCGGGGGGGGGGGGGGTGGCTTCGGCCAACACTAATATGCAGCAGCGGTAGATCACTATGGCTCTGAGGCATTATCCTCTAAACAAAACAAACAAGTGTGTGTGTGTGTGTGTGTGTTGTGTGTGTTTTGTGTGTGTGTGTGTGTGTGTGTGTGTGTGTGTGTGTGTGTGTGTGTGTGTGTGTGTATTTACCTAGTTGTATTTTATAGGGCCTGAGCTACACTCGTATGGTCCCGTCTCCATATCTACATTTTATTTTGTTTCTGGCTTACTTAGTGCTTAGTGCTGGCCGAAGCAATCAACCCAGTAGGCTGGACACAACCCCCGTCTAACATCCGGTATCCATTCACTGCTGCATGTGTGTGTGTGTGTGTGTGTGAGTGTGTGTGTGTGCGTGTGCGTGTGCGTGTGCGTGTGGTTCATAATTGCACCGCCATAGATGAGTTGTGTTGTCCGCAGCTAAACACTCAGCGCCTCCTTACCAGCCTTGATCGTTAGGTATTGAGAATCGCTAGTAATATTTCCCACCTCAGGACCTCTCGTCATATCTTTACGGGTATAGCAAGTGGCTTCCTCCAGACTGGTGTCATCCCTTGGTGGTCCACGTGTTCGAGGAAGCCACGGACTGCAGAATGAATGAAATGGGGGGGGAGGAGGGGGACTGGCGGCGCAAGGAAATTCTGATGGGGTGGCCAAGGTTGGACACAGATCTAGTGTGGGGTGGCCATAGGATAACCATTTTAATAAAGGGTTATCTTTGTATTAAATCTCTGACTCAGATCTGGGGTGGCCATAAGGGTAGCCAATGAGATCACCCCAGGCCACCCCCTTGATCCGCTACTGGAAGGGGAGCATGTTGGCGCCTTTAAATCATTGGACGACAGGTAAAAAAAAAGGATTCAGCCAGTTTAATATAGAGTTTAATATAGAACCCCGTGTTGTGATATAATTTATAACATCTTTACCATCACCTCACAAAGTACCTTTCCATTCCTCTGACATGATTAGCGATGCCCTTCGAGCGCCACTTTCGTCAGGAATCAAGTTTTATACATCGTAACAGGGAGATTTATCGCTTTACGAGTGTCGTAAATTTACTTCATATACGTTCAAGGTAATGTTGGACGCCGGGCAACCCAAGGGAAATTAATGAAAGAGAAGGGTATAAGCAGGGTAAATAATGGACCAAGTTCGTTATGTGTCCGGCAAATACAGCGAAAGAAAAGTTCAGCAAAGAAGTGACGAGAGGAGCGAAGAGGAAGAAGAAGACGAAGACAAGACGAAGATGAATGCAAGATGAAGGGTATCAGACACATAACTTTTCCTTCAGTCTATTCGCAAGGCACCTGGGATGTAAATCTTGCCAAAATTAATCATGTACACGACGATAAATATTAGCACAGCATTAACCCCGTCAGGAAATGTTGGATAAAATCTTCGCTGACAGGCTGACGGAGGTGCTGGAGGCGGGGCTGACGTGACGCTGCAGGGGGTGGGGCGGGATGGTGCGGGGCGGGGTGGCGGGGCGTTGACGGGATGATGAAGTGAGATTCTGCCGGTCGGGAAATCAGGCGCCCTAACAGTATAGACGGTCCACGGCGCCTCCATCTCAGCCTGACGTTCATTCCCACCACGTTCCTCCTGAGGGTGGCCTGGGACGGGAAAGCTTGGGGGATGAGTTTTAGGGAGCGACTGTGGGATAGGACTGAGGAGAGTGACTCATAGAAGGGGACTAGTGGAAGGGTGACTCACAGTGGGACTTAAGGACTCATAGAAAGGGACTTAGGGAATCAAAGAAGGGGACTAGGGGAAGGATGACTCACAGTTGGACTTGGGGACTCATATAATGGGACTAGGGGAAGGGGGATTCACAGTGGGACTAGGGGAAGGCTGACTCACAGCGGGACTTGGGGACTCATAGGAGAGGACTAGGGGAAGGATGACTCACAGTGGGACTTGGGGACTCATATAATGGGACTAGGGGAAGGGGGATTCACAGTGGGACTAGGGGAAGGCTGACTCACAGCGGGACTTGGGGACTCATAGGAGAGGACTAGGGGAAGGGTGACTCGCAGTGGGACTTAGAGACTCAGAGAAGGGGACTAGTAGAAGGGAGACTAACAGTAGGACTTGGGGACTCATAGAAGGGGACTAGGGGAAGGGGGACTCACAGTGGGACTAGGGGAAGGCTGACTCACAGTAGGACTTGGGGACTCAGATAATGGGACTAGGGGAAGGGTGACTTACAGTGGGACTTAGTGACTCAGAGAAGGGGACTAGGGGAAGGGTGACTTACAGTGGTACTTAGTGACTCAGAGAAGGGGACTAGGGGAAGGGTGACTTACAGTGGGACTTGGGGACTCATAGAAGGGGACTAGTGGAAGAGTGACTCAAAGTGGGACTCAAGTCACACAGAAGGCTTAAGAGGAGGTCCTGGTGAGGGGTCGATGGAAGTCTCGCAGAAGGGGCGGGAGTAATTAGCAGAGGTAAGAGAAAAGATCCGAGGAACGGTAATTAGAGACAAACAGACTTACTGTAATATGATTTGCTTATTAAAAACTCTGCTCTCTGCTTGGGGCGAAATAGTGCCTGGTTTTCTTACTTGACTCAGATTTTACTTTTTTGTTCTTGGATATTTTGCTCGCTCACGTTAATGGGATAACAGAGGAAGGAGTTTATCTGGATTTCCATGGAGCGTGAGATTAAATATTTCCTCTCTCTCTCTCTCTCTCTTTCTCTCTCTCTCTCTCTCTCTCTCCTCTCTCTCTCTCTCTCTCTCTCTCTCTCTCTCTCTCTCTCTTCTCTCTCTCTCTCTCTCTCTCCACACACACACACACACACGCACACACACCACAACACACAACACACACACACACACACACACACACACACACACACACACACACACACACACACACACACACACACACACACACACACACACACACACACACACACACACACACACCACACACACACACACAACACACACACACACACACACACACACACACACACACACACACACACACACACACACACACACACACACACACACACACACACACATGGAAAATAAAGTAATTGGTTACATTTACCGGTGCCTTTAATGCTTTGATTGTATACTCGCCGCACGTTAAGTTGGCGAAAATGGGGCCCCCTCACCTAGCTCCAAGTTCCGCCCTAAAGCCCCAACACCCAACACCTCAGCCAACCCCGTGAGCTCGGAAGGGACGAGTGAGGGGGCCCCATTTTCGCCAACTTAACGTGCGGCGAGGCTACTACCGACCTTAACCTAGTACCGACCTTACCCTACTATATGCATTTCTTGCCAGTCTGTTTCAATGATTCCCGTAGGTCTGACTGAATCAGCTCACATGTACTGACGATGCTTAGTTAGGGTATTCTATTGTCATTCCAGTAAAAAATACATATGAGAGAGAGAGAGAGAGAGAGAGAGAGAGAGAGAGAGAGAGAGAGAGAGAGAGAGAGAGAGAGAGAGAGAGAGAGAGAGAGAGAGAGAGAAGAGAGAGAGAGAGAGAGAGAGAGAGAGAGAGAGAGAGAGAGAGAGAGAGAGAGAGAGAGAGAGAGAGAGAGAGAGAGAGAGAGAGAGAGAGAGAGAGAGAGAGAGAGAGAGAGAGGAGAGAGAGGGAGAGAGGAGAGAGAGAGAGAGAGAGAGAGATTGATGATGATGATGATTGATTGATTGATTGATTGATTGATTGATTGATTGATTGATTGATTGATTGATTGATTGATTGATTGTTTATTAGGCTTAACATAACATACATAAAGTTGATTATACATTAATAATTATATACAAGCCGCGGTCCATTGAGCCGAGACTCTTTATGGACCTGATGCCTTAGATTTTTTTTAAAATTACAACAGTCGTGGAAACAATGTGGACTTTAGTATCGAATATGTTATAAAAAAAAAATATATATAAATATGGGTTCATTTAAATTGTTATAATAAAAACAAATCAAAAGTAATAATAATATTAATAATAATAATAATAATAATAATAATAGTAATAAATTCTAATAATATAAAAAATAATATAAATGATAATGATAGCTATATTTGAATAGACGGAGTCATGATTAGAGGTATTAACTATTTAACTATCTTGCTGGTAATTTTCGAATATCTTGAGCTTAGTTTTGTATTTGAATGAATTGAGGGTTGGGATGTTTTTCATGTCATCTGGGAGTTGGTTCCACAGTTTTGCTGCTCTAAAAAGGACGTTTTGTTGTACATGTGTTGTCCTGCATAATGGGAGTCTGAGATCTTTGGGCCTTCGTGTATCAGTATTGTGGGAGAGGTATTTAAAATCATTATTTACTGGATGCCTATGGAGAGCTTTATGTACAAACAAATATGTCTGAAGAGATATAATGTCATGAAATTTAAGTAGTTTGTATTTAACAAATAGGGGATTAGTGT
Source organism: Chionoecetes opilio (assembly GCA_016584305.1). NCBI lineage: Eukaryota > Metazoa > Arthropoda > Malacostraca > Decapoda > Majidae > Chionoecetes > Chionoecetes opilio. The sequence continues at coordinate 95,649 of JACEEZ010001296.1, forward strand.
GGGCATATCTAAGTTCATGAAACATGATCCGGATTAGCTTTTTCTGAGCTATAAAAATATCATCTATGTATGTTTTGTAAGCGCCTCCCCAAATTGCAGAACAGTAAATCATATGTGGATATGCAATGGATAGATAAATTTGTCTTAAGCAGTCGGAATTAATAAAATTTCTTACCCTGTATAATACACCAGATATTTTAGAGATATTAGTTTTTATCTCATTGAATTGTGGTTGCCAGTTTAATTTATTATCTAAGATAATTCCCAAAAATTTGGTTTCCTTTACCTCTTTTACTATATTATTGTTAATTCTTATCTCCATATCATAGGGTTGATTTAAAGTGTGTGATACCATAAAGTGAGTTTTTGAAGTGTTTAACGTAAGTTTATTACTTTTTATCCAATTTGATACTTGCTCTAATTCTTCATTTAAAGTATTTTTAAGTTCATTGAGATCTTTTCCTTGTATAAAGATGTTTGTATCGTCTGCAAAAAGAACAAAATTAAGTTTATTGCTACTACGTGTGATATCATTAATATAAATTAAAAACAAGATTGGTCCTAGGATGGAGCCTTGAGGCACACCACAATTAATGGGTCTAAGACTAGATGTTTTCCTATCATACACTGCGTATTGTTTTCTTTGGTTAAGATAACACTGGAACCATTTATAAGCCGGACCACGAATCCCGTATACCAGTAGTTTCTCTAATAGAATGGAGTGTGGGATAGTGTCAAATGCTTTACTTAAGTCACAAAATACAGTTAGTTGGTATAACTTACTATCTAAGGCGTTGTAAATACTTTGAGTGATTTGGTGTATTGCCTGTTCAACTGAATGGTTTGGGCGAAATCCATGTTGGCACTCTGTTAATAAGGCATGTTGGGAAAGATAGTTGGTTAGCCTTGTTGCTACTAGTTTTTCGAAAATTTTACTAAAGCTTGGTAGAATTGCTATCGGCCTATAATTGGTGTGTAAGGATGTATCGCCTTTTTTATATATGGGTATTACTTTTGCAATCTTTAACTGCATGGGAAAGGAACCTTCTTTAAAAGACTTATTTATAATATGTGCAAGAAATGGAGAGACCTCTTCACAACATTCTTTTAAAATTTTAGCATTAATGTCGTCGTGACCTGGTGACGATATCTTGAGTCCGTGAATTATGGATTCGACTTCTGTGGCTGTTGTTGGATTAAGATAGAGAGATATATCAACAGGTTCTGGAAGGAAATTACTGAATGGAACGAGAGTTGGTATGTCTTGAGCTAAGGTGTTTGCCATGTTACAAAAGTATTTGTTGAATTCCTCCGCTATGTCCTCACTATTTGTCAAAGTACAGTCTTGAAACGTGATGGAAGGTGGTGATTCTGAGCTTTTATTTCTTCCTGTGAGAGTTTTTATGATATCCCAGGTTTTCTTGGTATTTCCTGCATTTTCTTTGAGTTTGTCTTTGAAGTGATTTTCTTTAGCTGATCTTATTATTGCTGAAAGCTGATTTTATACCTCTTGAAAGTAGTTTCATAAGTAAGGGGCCATTTGGCATAGAGTTTTTGCAACCTATTGCGTTGTTTGATTGACGTTTTAATACCTGAAGTTATGTATGGTTTGCCATAGTGTTTTTCTTTTATTGGGATTTGCTTGACAGGAAACTTAGTATTATATAGATTTGTAAAAAAACTGATGTAAGTTTCAAATGCATCATTTACGCTTTTGCCATCTATTTCCGTTAGCCAACTATATTGTGATAGTTCTGTTTTAGAGAGAGAGAGAGAGAGAGAGAGAGAGAGAGAGAGAGAGAGAGAGAGAGAGAGAGAGAGAGAGAGAGAGAGAGAGAGAGAGAGAGAGAGAGAGAGAGAGAGAGAAGAGAGAGAGAGAGAGAGAGAGAGAGAGAAGAAAAGAAACCCATGAGAGAGAGGGAGAGAGAGATGGATAGACATAGATAAACACACATGAATACATAGTTAAGCAGATACAGACTAACAGACAGACAGCCCTCACTTGGAATACCACCCATACACCTCTTTCGGCTTAATGAACCGTGGCTTATAAGACTGTATAATTGATTATGAACAATATTGTATTACACCAAGCCAAATATCAACTATCAAGTATCAAGTATCCTCGCACTATACTTTGTGGCCGCGCCGCCCCGCCTTAAAGCACGCTCGGGAGCCGCAAATAATTCATGTGGGCGTCGCGCATCTGTTGTTTCCCTTGATAAGAAATATACTTGAGATCCGAAAAAATAGATTATTAATGGCTGTTTTGCGGAAATATGTTTGTTGGAACCCCTCAGCTAAATTAATTGGTAAAGACTGAAGGTTCTCTCTCTCTCTCTCTCTCTCTCTCTCTCTCTCTCTCTCTCTCTCTCTCTCTCTCTCTCTCTCTCTCTCTCTCTCTCTCTCTCTCTCTCTCTCTCTCTCTCTCTCTCTCTCTCTCTCTCTCTCTCTCTCTCTCTCTCTCTCTCCCTCCTTCCCTGTGAGTGTGTGTGTGTGTGTGTGCGTGTGTGTGTGTGCGTATGTGGCCGATGGGAAGTCCAGAGTGGCGGTCATTGTTGTTGTTAATATTTTTTTTTTTTAAATTTTCCTCTTCTTCTCCCTTTTTTCATCATTTACGTAGTACTCGTCAACAATTAACATGACCCACCACCACCACCACCACTACCACCACCGCCACCACCACCACTACCAACACCCCCACCACCGCCACCACCACTACCACCACCACCACTACCAACACCACCACCACTATTAATAATCGCAGTGCACTTCGTGATAATATATAACACAAGTCTATTAATTCCTCAACCTTCCCTCCCCCCTACACTCCCCCCCCACCACCACCCTCCCCCTTCCCCTTCCCTTCCCCCTACACTCCCCCCCCCCACCACCACCCTCCCCCTTCCCTTCCCTTCCCTCTCCCCCCTACACTCCCCCCACCCCCCCCCCCCCCCCCCCACCACCACCACCACCACCACCACCACCACACCACCACCACCACCCCCCTCCCCCTTCCTCCCTTCCCCCCTACACTCCCCACCACCGGGCTAAGGCTTTGTCCCGGCACCACCCACACTAATCCAAGCCCAGTCAAGAGGCACCACGCCGAGAAAACCCGATTGCACGTAAGGGAACGAGTCCATTCACGTTGCAAGACATACTGGCTGGGAGAAAAGAACACAAAGAAGACAATGAATTAAGATCGCAAGTGAAATAGCCAAGGGAAGAGTTGACAAGATTGTTAACTAAGGAGACGAAGTTGAAGAGGACCTATGAAGCGATACTAAGCGTCAGAGGTCACAAGACGACGACGACGAAGAAGAAGAAGAAGAAGAAGAAGAAGAAGAAGAAGAAGAAGAATTATACAACCCAACTGAACAAAAATCAAGAAAACTGATTTTTTTCGTTGTAACGTTCCTAAGTTCTGTTTTAATACTTGTGTTGCTGTCTCGTAGTTTATGCAGTAATTGCGTATTGCGTAAGTGGCGTGATAGCGGGTCATCCATCACCATTACGCCTTGTTTGCTGCGGTGCAGCTGCCCCGCACCGCCGACCTGCTGCTGCTGCTGCTGCTGCTGCTACTGCTACTGCTGCTGCTGCTGCTGCTGCTGCTGCTGCTACTGCTACTGCTGCTGTGCTGCTGCTGCTGCTGCTGCTGCTGCTGCTGCTGCTGCTGCTGCTGCTGCTGCTGCTGCTGCTGCTGCTGCTGCTTCTTGCTGCTGCTGTAACTGCTGCTGCTGCTGCTGCTGCTGCTGCTGCTGGCTGCTGCTACTGCTGCTTGCTGCTGCTGGCTGCTGCGCGTTGCTAGCTCTGCTGCTCTGCTGCTGCTGCTGCTGCTGCTGCTGCATGTCTGCTGCTGCGCTGCTGGTGCTACTATGCGCTGTTGCTGCTGCTGCTGCTACGCTATGTACTGTACGCATGCTGTGCTGCTCTTGCTGCTGCTGCTGCTGCTGCTGCTGCTGCTGCTGCTGCACTGCCTCGTGGCCGTAAGACTTCTTCTCTTTGCATAGTTTTAACAACCCGGTATTTCGGCATAAAAAAAAATAAAAAAAAGGCCAATTTTTTTTGCGTGTGGTTGAAATCAAGGATATTTAAAAGAATTTTTCCTCATTATAGTAATTTATTACTGAAAGGAAGGGGTTATCAATGTAAGTGGTGAGAAACCGTACAGAAAATAGTTAACTAATGACGAGGTGTACATTCATTGTTGGCTGTCTACGTAACTTAACTGAACCAAGCTATACATAATCATGTCCAATATAACTTACCTTCCTGACATAGCACGATATTTTTACATGCAAATCAAACTCTGGGGCAATCGACACACTGAATGGTTGATGAACTCTCGTCTGTCTGTTTGTCAATCTTTCTGTCTATCTTTCTTTCTGGAATACTGGAAACGAAAGCATCGCCAAATTATTTCCTGCATTTGTAAACATTCCACTGCAAAAATAGCATGTAATCTTTGTGTTGAGGATGCAACTAAATAAGGCCCATCATGTAGTATTGGGGGGCGCCGCACACTAAATGCCAATGTCCTTGATGTGTGTAGATATATAAAGCTGAGTAACGTGTTAATTGACCTGTTGATTATCTGTAGTATCAAATTAGACGACCTCGTTAATTTACTTTACAGCATTAAAATCTGGACATCTGGGATAACCGGAATTGGAGAGAGAGAGAGAGAGAGAGAGAGAGGAGGAGAGAGAGACTGCCCATGTTATCGTGTGGCAGAATCAGAAATAGAAGCGTTAGAGAAGATGAGATGAAGAGAGAAGAGAGAGAAATGCAGGTTTCGAACACCTTCGTGTCAATGTAGACTTCGCAGACTTTGTAGCTCCCCCACATCATCGTTTAGCCCCATTCCAGCTGAAGCTACTAAAGGCTCTTGAAATCCCCCTATTAACCCGAACCCTACTCTACCTCGATCAAATCCTCAACTACTGCTAATCGTTCTCGAAATTACAGCACACAGCCACAACCTTGTTAAGCCCCCATCCAACTGCTCTGAGGCACTAAAGGCTATGGAACATCTCGCCTATCTGTAGGCTCCGAGACTCCCTACTCTACCCTCGATACAACAACCTCAACAACAGTAACAGAGGCAAAAAATTCAACAGAAATAAGCAACAACCATTGAGAAAAAATCCAACTAGCAACCGAACCGACAAATTAACTGGTAACAATAAGTGGAGCCGAAGACGAAGTTATGCCCACGCCTCTGAAGGATGGACATCTATTTAATATTGCTTATAATTTAATTCCGTTTTATCTTTAACCCATTCACACGAATCTTTCCTTTGCAATTAAAATCCTCGTTTTACCATAACATTACGAAAAAGCTGGAAAAACAAATTAGTTAGTGGATAAGGTAGAAGGAGGTCAATCTATTAAAATTTGATTATTGATGAAATTGTCATGGTACCAATTACAAGGAAAAGTTTGGGTCTTTAAAAGAGTTAAAATCGTCACTTAGTTTACCTCTTAGGATTAAGCTGGAAAAGTAATTTAAAAGGATTTGGGAAGCAAACGGGTCACAAATAGGGTTCGTGAATCTTGAATGACTAAGTATCGGGTCAATGCGGCATCTAGGGGCTCTTAAACAGTCTGGATAAATTCTCGATGCGCGAGAGGTGATATAGGTAGAGTTAAGTAACAGGAACTACCTCGTGTAGGTCTCACGGCCTCTTGTAGCTTCCTTACTTTCTTATGTTCTTATTACCTGCACATCGCCTCGAAGGGCCTCCGTTCCTCCTGTCTTTCCTCCTGATGCGCCGCTACTCCACAGCAAAAGTCGAACTCGTCCTAATCATCGAAATAATCTGATAATCTCAATTCACGCGAGTTACAAGTTTCCTTTCACTCAAGACTGTTGCTTCCTACTTCCTTTTCGTCCTCCGATCCATGTAGTCTTCTCTTTCCTGAAATCCATTTTTTACAAAAGAAAAAGCAGACTAGCAAAGTTAAAACACATAAAAAAGGGTGCTAAGTGGAAAAAAGGTCCACTAATTGACAACCCTTAAAGGCAGACAGCAGAAAAAAGTTGGAGCTGGAAAAAAAGCCTCTACTCTCCTCTACGTTTTCAATTCACTCATTTCTCAGTATACTTATTCACCTTCCTCCTATTTGGGGTATACAGTTGCATGTGTAGATGATGTGGATGTAAAATGTTGTTGTGGATATGTGGATTAGCATGGATTATATTTGTTTGTTCTGTGTTTTTTTTTGTGTTTTTGAGTGAAGAATTTGTTGATTTATTTGTTATTTGTTCATTTTTCTTACTATTTCTCTATACTCCTCTCCATTTTCAATTCACTCTTCCTCGGTATACTAAGTCTTATCCACCTTCCTCCTATGTGTTGCCATTCGTTAATCCCTATTTCAGTAGTTCGAGCAGGTCTCCCCTCTACGGCGGTCAGTTCAGACAGCAGAAGAGTCGGAAAAAACGCCTCTACTCTCCTCTACATATTCAATTCACTCATTCTTCAGTTTACTTATCCACCGTCCTCCCATTTACTGCTCCTCGTTAATCCTTTAGTAGTTCAAGCAAGTTTTTAGTCTCTTACTGTCTTCTATATAGGGACTCGCAACTAAGCGGGGGTTTTTGTAACTTTTTTTTTTTGCCCTTGGCCAGTCATTTGTTATGTAAAAAAAAGAAAAAAAAGTCTCCATATACCTATATATATATATATACGTAAAAAAAAGTTTCCTCCTTATATATATACGAAAAAAAGTCTCCTTATATATATATATATACGTAAAAAAAAAGTCTCCTCCTTATATATATACGAAAAAAAAGTCTCCTTGTATATATACGAAAAAAAGTCTCCTTATATATATACGAAAAATGTCTCCTTATATATATACGAAAAAAAAGTCTCCTTATATATATACGAAAAAAAATCTCCTTATATATATACGAAAAAAAGTCTCCTTTTATATATACGAAAAATGTCTCCTTATATATATACGAAAAAAAATCTCCTTGTATATATACGAAAAAAAAGTCTCCTTATATATATACGAAAAAAAATCTCCTTATATATATACGGAAAAAAGTCTCCTTCTTATATATATACGAAAAAAAGTCTCCTTCTTATATATATACGAAAAAAGTCTCCTTATATATATACGAAAAAAAGTCTCCTCCTCATATACAGTGTTCATCTCCCCTAAGGCTTGTCTCCGGCAGGTTACACATTCACCCCCTAGATGGCACTGATCACCTCGTCCTCTGCCTTGAATATGCTCCCCTGTGTCACGTTGTTGATAGAGAATAATGATAATCCGCGTGTCTTAATTAGTTTCCTGCGCTTAAACTTCTATACAAGGAGGATTAGGGAGACGAGGAGAGTGTGGTAGCATGGAAGAAGGCTTAGAGGATGAAGGGAAGATGGATGTCAAAGGGAGAGAAGAAAGTAATGGCTAGAATTAAATGAAAGAGTGAAGAGAGGTGAATATTATAATGTGGTGAAGGAAGGAGGCAGAAAGAGAGGATAAAGGAGGTGTAGGAAACGGAATAAGGTAGAAAGGGAGATAGATAGAAGAGGAAGGGGGGAAGGAATAGTAGATGGGGAGATAATGAGGCAGACAGTGTGGATGGGGGGGGGGGGAAGAGGGACGGCATGCAATTAAGTGAGGACGATGAGGGAAAAAAAAGAGGATGGACGTTGTTTTGAGCTGGGTTCATTGTGCCTTACTGTTATATGAGACGCTGTACACTGCTTTGTCACGCACGCACGCACACACACACACACACACACACACACACACACACACACACAGACACACACACACACACGCACCCACATACACCCCCCCCCCCACACACACACACATACACACCCACACACACCCACACGCACACACACACACACACACCCACACACACACGCACCCACATACCCCCCCCTCCCACACACACACACACGCACCCACATACCCCCCCACACACACGCACCCACATACCCCCCCCACACACACGCACCCACATACACCCCCCCCCTCACACACACATACCACAACACACTTTTCACTCCTTACTCCCTCCCTCCCTCTTTTCACCCCCCTCCCTCCCCCCCTCACCACTCCCACACACCACACCCTTCACTCCACACACCCACACACACACCCCCCCAACACCACCTCGTCCCTCCCTCCACCCGTCCCTCCCCCTCCCTCGGAAGATACGCGTCTGAAATCAACACCCCACAATGTGTGCACCACCATTGTTTGCTGCACAATACCCATGGAGGAGGGGGGGTGGGGGTAAGGGGGAGGAGGAGGGGTTAGGGGGGGGGAAGACCCATGGGGAGGGGGGGTGGGGGAAAGGGCGGGGGAGGGGGGGGTTGCGAGGTTGGGGGGGGTAGGATTTTGGGGAGGAGGGGGGGGGGGGGTTTAGGGGTGTATGTTTTGGGATTGGGGGGGTTTGTGATGAGGGTCTTCTATCTTGCCTCCTTTTCTCTCTCTCCTTCCCTTCCTTCCCCTCCGTCACTTCCTATTTTCATTTCTCTTTTCCTCCATTTTTTTTCCATTCACTCCCATCATCCTTCCAGTACCCTGTCTCTCTCTCTTCCCGAAATACACACACACACACACACACACAAAAACACACACCCACCCACACAAAACACACACCACACCAAAAAACAAACCCAACACACACACACACACCAACACAACCCACACACACGCACCCAGCACACACACGCACCCCACGCACCACACCACACACACACACACACAACACACCACACAACAACCCCCCACCACCACACACATACACACGCACACCCACGCCCACGCACGCACACCAACACACCACACACACCACCACACAACAAAACACAACCACACACACACACACCACACACACACCACACATACCCCCACAAACAGACACCCACACAAAAATGGGCTAATTAATTTTAAAGCTCCCTGGTCCTTTTCCTCCTCATAAAAAAGAGAGAGAGAAAAGGAGAGAAAAAGCGAGAGAGAGGAGAGAGAAAAGGAGAGGAGAGAGAGAGGAGAGAGAGAGAGGAAGCCCCGCAAGTTCGTTCCTTGCGTCGATCGGAGAGACTAATTTCCATCTTTTTTCTTTTTCTTTTTTTATTAATTTTTGTTTTCTTCTGAGTTTTCCGTACACCAAAATACAATTTTACATTCACCTTCCAGAAATGCGAGGGGGGGGAGGGGGGGGAGGGGGAGGGGGGGCAGCAGATGACGTAATTATAGAAACTGGGAGGTGGGGATCAGGCTTGTTGTGGAGGTGGAGTGGGGAAGAGTGGAGTGGTGGAGTGGGGAAGAGTGGAGTGGTGGAGTGGGGAGGGGGTGTGGTGGAGGGGGGAGGAGGGGGTGGGGGAGTGGGAGTGGGGGGAGTGGGGGGGGGGGGGGTGGGGGAGTGGTGTGGAATTGGGGGGGGGTGGAGTGGGGAGGTGATATGGGGTGGGGAGGAATGGTATGGTGGAGTGGGTTGGAGTGGGGAGGAGTGGGGAAGAGTGGTGTGGTGGGTGGGAGGAGTGGGTGGGTGGGAGGGTGGGTGGGGGGAGTTTTGGGGGGGTGGGGGAAAAGGGGTGGAGGGGGAAGAGGGAGTGGTTTGGGTGGGGGGGGAGTGGGGTGATGGGGTGGGGGAGGGGGTAGAGTGGGATGGTGGGGGGTAAACCCTTTCCCTTTTTCCCCTCTATCCTCCCCCTACCTTCCTTCCTTCCTTCCTTCCTTCCCTCTTTCCTCTCAATTCTTTCATTTCCTTCCATTCGTCTGCATTTTCTTCCTTTAGCTTTCTTTCCAATATACGAGAACATTCCTCCCCCTCCCTTCTCTTTCCCTCCCCCATCTTATTCCATCCTCTCCCATCCCCTCCTATCCTCTTCCCCATCCCCATCATTCCCCTTGGTGTCTGTCCCCCCCCCCCCCCGCTCCCACTCTATCCCCTACCACCTACTTTCTTCCTTACTACCGACTTTCCCCCCTCGCCCGTAAAATTTTGAAAATTTACTTGTCCATGAACCGTCCCTCCTTCTCTCTCTCCTCTCTCTCTCTCTCTCTCTCTCTCTCTCTCTCTCTCTCTCTCTCTCTCTCTCCTCTTTTCTCTCCCCCCTCTCCTCTCTCTTCTTTTCCTTATGGGGTTTTTTAAATTTGCTTTTCGTCCCCGTATTACCCAATTTTTTCGACCAAAGGGGTCCCGGGGTCTCCATTTTCGCACATTTGGACGGGAGAAGATGTTTTTTCTTTCCCCAAATTTGTTTAAAAGGAGAGTTGGACGAGGAGGGGGGGAGGGGGGAGGAGGAGGAGGAGGGAAGGGAAAAGGAAGGGAAAGGGGGAGGGGGGGAGAGAGGAGGAGAGGAAGAGGAAGAGGAGGAGGAGGAGACCAAAACCCCTTTGCCCTTTTTTAAGATGATGGGAAGACTGCTTTCGAGAACCGTTTTAGGAGATCAGAAAGGATTTGCAGGATGGAGACCGTAACTCTAAGCCGTGCCAAGTTAGATAAGTGATACACACGCTGAGGTCTTAACGCGCTGAAGTAAACGATGGGTGGAAATTTTAAAAAAGGGGTGGATAGTTTTTTAAGCGTGTGAGATTGTTGAGTAAGTCTGTGAGGAAATGGGTATCAGGTGGGTGGGTCTTTCAGTAGGGGGGGGAGTGGTATCAGGGGGGCTGGGGCTTCAGTAGGGGGGTGGGATGGTATACGGTGGCTGGGGGTTGCAGTAGGGGTGGGAGTGGCTATACAGGGGCTGGGGCTTGCAGTAGGGGGGGAGTGGCTATCAGGTGGCCTTGGGTTTGCAGTAGGGGGTGGGAGGGGTATACAGGTGGTGGGTCTTGCAGTAGGGGGGGAGTGGCTTATACGGTGGCTGGGGCTTGTAGTAGAGGGTGGAGTGGCTATACAGGGGGCTGGGTCTTTTAGTAGGGGGTGGGAGTGGCATCGGGGGGTGGGTCTTGCAGTAGGGGGTGGAGTGGCTATAAACAGGTGGCTGGGTCTTGCAGTAGGGGTGGGAGTGGCTATACAGGTGCTGGGTCTTGCAGTAGGGGGGGAGTGGCTATACAGGTGGCTGGGTCTTGCATGCTAGGGGGTGGGAGTGGCTATACAGGTGGCTGGGTCTTGCAGTAGGGGTGGGGAGTGGCTATAAGGTGGTGGCTGGGTCTTGTAGTAGGGGTGGGAGTGGCTATACAGGTGCTGGGTCTTGCAGTAGGGTGGGAGTGCATAAGGGGGTCTGTAAGGTGGGAGTGGCTATACAGGTGGCTGGGTCTTGCAGTAGGGGTGGGAGTGGCTATACAGGTGGCTGGGTCTTGCAGTAGGGGTGGGAGTGGCTATACAGGTGGCTGGGTCTTGCAGTAGGGGGTGGAGTGGCTATACAGGTGGCTGGGTCTTGCAGTAGGGGTGGGAGTGGCTATACAGGTGGCTGGGTCTTGCATAGGGGGGGAGTTGGACAGGTGGGGCTGGAACGGGGGTGCCTGGGTCTTGTAGTAGGGGTGGGAGTGGCTATACAGGTGGCTGGGTCTTGCAGTAGGGGGTGGGAGTGGCTATACAGTGGCTGGGTCTTGAGTAGGGGGTGGGAGTGGCTATACAGGTGGCTGGGTCTTGAGGGGTGGAGGGCTATACAGGTGCTGGGTTGAGTAGGGGTGGCGTGATACAGGTGGCTGGGTCTTGCAGTAGGGGGTGGGAGTGGCATACAGGGGGCTGGGTCTTGCAGTAGGGGTGGGAGTGGCTATACAGGTGGCTGGGTCTTTGGAGTGGGGGGTGGGAGTGGCTATACGGGGGTGGCTGGGGGGTCTTGCGTGGGGGGTGGATTTTGGCTATACAGGTGGCTGGGTCTTGCAGTAGGGGTGGGAGTGGCTATACAGGTGGCTGGGTCTTGCAGTAGGGGGGGGGAGTGGCTATACAGGTGGCTGGGTCTTGCATAGGGGTGGGAGTGGCTATACAGGTGGCTGGGTCTTGCAGAAAGGGGGGTGGAGTGGCTATACAGGTGGCTGGGTCTTGCAGGTAGGGGTGGGTGTGGCTATACAGGTGGCTGGGTCTTGTAGTAGGGGGTGGGAGTGGCTATACAGGTGGCTGGGTCTTGCAGTAGGGGGTGGGAGTGGCTATACAGGTGGCTGGGTCTTGTAGTAGGGGGTGGGTGTGGCTATACAGGTGGCTGGGTCTTGCAGTAGGGGGTGGGAGTGGCTATACAGGTGGCTGGGTCTTGCAGTAGGGTGGGTTTGTGCTATACAGGTGGCTGGGTCTTGTAGTAGGGGGTGGGAGTGGTTTATACAGGTGGCTGGGGTCTTGCAGTGGGGGGTGGGAGTGGCTATACAGGTGGCTGGGTCTTGTAGTAGGGGTGGGTGTGGCTATACAGGTGGCGGGGTTTCTTGCAGTAGGGGTGGGAGTGCTTACAGGGGTGGTCTTGGAGTAGGGATGGGGGGAGGGGGTTTTGTTATAATTCATGGCGTGCTGACGGGTCTGACGGGAAGGAAGGAAGGCGTACATCACGGCTAGGGAAAGGCAGGACAAGAGTGATGTGTGGGAGGAAGGCTTATGTTCAAAGGTCAAACTAAAGTAAATCAGAGCAAAGCGGTGTTAGGGAAGCACGGTCAAGCACATTGTCTTGAACGTAACTGAAAAATACTAGTTTTACACGCGTTTTTATAGAGCAAAAATGATCTTATCCAATTATATCCGTTTTTTTTTTTTAGTGGAAAGACTGAATTTACGAAAAAGGAAAAGTAGGAACCCAAAGAAAAGGGACTAAAGGACAGTGAGAATAACTAATAGCACGTTAGATTGACCTAGCTAACTAAATTTTATATTATTAAGCCTTAACTATGATCTTTTAGCTAAGTGTTGCCATGTTGATGTGAGACACTGGTAGAATTTCAGAGTTTGGTGATACGGTATTGTAAGTGGTTTCCATATTGTAGTAGGTTTCCATTAGTAACTTTGGCACCTGTGTATCGGATGGTAGTGGTAGTATAGTGGCGCCTATGGTGGTGGTGTAGGTGGTGGTAGTGGTGGCTGTGGTGGTGGTGGTGGTTGTGGTGGTGGTGGAGGTGGTGGAGGTGGTGAAGGTGGTGGTAGTGATGCTATAGTCGTGGTGGTGGTAGTGGTGGTAGCTATGGTTGTGGTGGTGGTAGTCGTAGTGGTTGCTATGATTGTGGTGGTGGTAGTGGTGGTAGCTATGGTTGTGGTGGTGGTAGTGGTGGTAGCTATGGTTGTGGTGGTAGTGGGGGGTAGCTATGTTTGGGGGTGGTATTTGAGTGGTTGCTATGATTGTGGTGGTGGTAGTGGTGGTAGCTATGGTTGTGGTGGTGGTATTCGTAGTGGTTGCTATGATTGTGGTGGTGGTAGTGGTGGTAGCTATGGTTGTGGTGGTGGTAGTGGTGGTAGATGTGTTCAGATAACTCCACCTTTAACGTCCTTTTCTTATTCCATTGAGACGAAAACTCCAATTCCATTAAAGCCAAGTTTTTTTTTTTTATACTACACGTAGGTACATATTTACTCGAATTCAGGAGATCAAAAGCTGCAGTGTAAATAGTGAAAAACCGGGAAAAAATATAAAAGTGAAACCTCGAAAGGGCTATTCCATGTCACAGAAGAACAGGAATAATCAAAGGAAAACACGCTATACACGACTGCTGTGGAAAAAAAACCTGGAAGTAAAACAGGAAAAAATATGGAAGTGGAGTGTAAAGTCGTGCCATATTCTAGTCCATAACCACTGTATACCTGGACTGTTCACGCGACAATGTTTTGAATTGCGGGGCTGCGTAGGGGCCTGCGGGGCGCCCAACAAAGAGATATAGTGGTCTATGGACTATCATATAGACTGGATTATCAGTATATATGATATACTGTAATCTTCGTAAATGTTTGCTCTATAATATTATCAAATCAAAAACAGTAAAACAAGGTAAAGAAATGCCATTACGAGAGTATGAAGAAATATGCATGAACTTAATATTCACTTAACTCTTCGCCATTTAAAACTTTGCGAGTCAACTTTTATGATGAAAGGGGATCATAGAAGCGCAATTTTATTAGCTTTCCATTGATGTATTTCGTTATCTTTATTTAAATTTAAATTTGAACCATGCATACCTTAGCGTTAAAAAAATAATAATAAAATCATCAATCGGGTAATTTTTCCCCCTTGATGATGTTATTTATTTTACTTATATATTTTCTTTTCTGATAAATGAGTTTAGTACCATGTATACATTAGCGTTGACTAAATAAATAACCTCATCAATCGGGAAAATTACCCGGGTTGATGATTTTATTTGTTTAGTTAACGCTAATTTATGCATAATTCTAATTCATTTTTCAGAATAACGAAATATAGCAATGGAAAGCTAATAAAATTGGCTTCTATTGATACCCTTCAGATAAAAATTGACTCGCAAAGTTTTAAATGGCGAAAAGTTAAGTGAAATTTAAGTTCATGCATATTTTCATAGTCTCGTAATGGCATTTCTTTAGCGTGTTTTACTGTTTTTTGATTTGATAATATTATAGAACAAACATTTTTCGAAGATTACAGTATATCATATATACTGATAAACCAGTCTATATGATCCGTGTATATATTTTATATATACAGGGATTATTATATATATATATAATAATATATATATATATAATATATATTTTATATATATATATTTTATATATATATATATATATTATAATATATATATATATATATATTATATATATATATATATATACTGTATATATATATATATATATACTAGCCGCAAAGCCGCCCTCCGGGCGGACTTTTGGCTAGCTCCTGCGGAGGGCTATTGGGGGGGCCTTTGGCCCACCACCTGTGGGTTTTGGGGGGCCTTCGGCCCACCAAACATGGACTCTCCAGATAGCCCCTTCTAACTTTCCTGAAATCATGGATGTAGAAATGTATGTATTCCCCCCACCCATTCACTCACCCATTACCCATCACCCCCACCCATTCACTCACCCATTACCCATCACCCCCCACCCATTCATCACCCATTAAACCCCTCACCCCCCACCCATTCACTCACCCATTACCCTCACCCCCCACCCCTTCACTCACCCATTACCCATCACCACACACCCATTCACTCACCCCTTACCCATCACCCCCCACCCATTCACTCCCCCCATTACCCATCACCTCCCCACCCATTCACTCACCCATTACCCATCACCACACACCCATTCACTCACCCATTACCCATCACCCCCCCACCTATTCCCTCACCCATCACCCCCCACCCATTCACCACCCATCACCCCACACCCATTACCCATCACCCCACCCATTCACTCACCCATTACCCCTCACCCCACATCAAGGCTTCCTCAATTCTCGCAACCCCCCTTTTGTTTTTTACAATTCTCGCTAATAGGCTGCTAAAAAAAAAAAAAAAAAAAAGTGATCGGATCATCTCATAAGTGGGCTTATGACCTTCCCCTGGTCAACCTGATTCCAAAAATGTGCCATATGAGGTGTTTGCGCCACGGGGGCGGAACCTATACCACACACACACACACACACACACCAACACACAGACAGACACACTTTCGCTTATATTATTATAAAAAGATATATATATATAACTAGCCGCAAAGCCGCCCTCCGGGCGGACTTTTGGCTAGCTCCTGCGGAGGGCTATTGGTGGGCCTTGGGCCCACCACCTGTGTTTGGTCCAAACATGGACTCTCCAGATAGCCCCTTCTAACTTCCTGAAATCATGGATGTAGAAATGTATGTATTCCCCCCACCCATTCACTCACCCTTTACCCATCACCCCCCACCCATTCACTCACCCATTACCCATCACCCCCACCCATTCACTCACCCATTACCCATCACCCCCCACCCATTCACTCACCATTACCCATCCCCCCCCCCACCCATTCACTCACCCATTACCCATCACCCACACACCCATTCACTCACCCATTACCCATCACCCCCCACCCTTCACTCACCCATTACCCATCACCTCCCACCCATTCACTCACCCATTACCCATCACCACACACCCATTCATCACCCCTTACCCATCACCCCCCACCTATTCCCTCACCCATCACCCATCACCCCCCACCCATTCACTCACCCATCACCCCACACCCATTACCCATCACCCACCCATTCACTCACCCATTACCCATCACCCTACATCAAGCTTTCCTAAATTCTCGCAACCCACTTTTGTTTTCACAATTCTCGCTAATAGGCTGCTAAAAAAAGAAAAAAAAAAGTGATGGGAAATCATCTCATAAGTGGGCTTATGACCTTCCCCTGGTCAACCTGATTCCAAAAATGTGCCATATGAGGTTTTTGCGCCAGGGGGGGCGGAACCTATACCCACACACACACACACACACCCCACAGACAGACACACTTTCGCTTATATTATTATATATATATATATATATATATATATATATATATATATATATATTTTATATATATATTATATATATATATATATATATATATATAAAATGAATCCGAGCGGCCCTCAGACTTCAGGCCCTTGCGCGACAGGCCGATATTCCGTGCGCAGTCCAGGTATACAGTGGTCTATGTCTAGTCCTAAAGAGGTTAGGAAAAATATAGAAATAGTAGGAAATGTTTTTAAAGTTTTTTTTTAGGTTAGTTTGGGTTAGGCTAGGTTAGGTTAGGTTAAAGTCGTGCCATATTCTAGTTCTTAAGAGATTAAGAAGATCAGGACAAAATATGGAAATGGGGGGTAAAGTCACTATATTCTAGTCTTAAAGAGGCTAAGAAAAACAAAAAAATATGGAAATGTAAGGTAAAGTCCTGCCATCTTCTAGTCTTAAAGAGGTTAAGAAAAACTGGAAAAATATGGAAATAGTGTGTTAAGTAGGGTTCGTAAAAGTAGTAGTAATAGTAGTTTAAGAAAAGCAGAAAAATTATGAAAAAGAGGATAAAGTCGTGCTATACTCTAGTCCTAAAGAGGTTAAAGCAGAGGATTACATGAGGTGGATGACGTGTAGGAAGGTAAATGATGCAGGGGTTGTAGAGGATGTCTGGCCTTATCTGAAGCCCCTGAAACACCTCGACAAGTTCACCGGGTGGGTGAGGCAGGCCGAGGCAAGTCTATAAACTATGCAGCCCCCACCACACCACCGTCCCCTCGCGCTCTGCTCCCTAGAAGGACACTGTAATCTTAACGAAAATATATATAAAAACACGTGTAAATGGGACTGTGACTGTAACCTTAACGAAAAAATGGAAAAACACACGTAAAGATGGGACTGTGACTGTAACTTTAAGAAAAAATCGATAAAAGCACGTAAAGATTGAACTGTGACTGTAACTTTAAGAAAAAATCGATAAAAACACGTAAAGATTGAACTGTGACTGTAACTTTAAGAAAAAAAATATGAAAACACACGTAAAGATTGAACTGTGACTGTAACCTTAAAGAAAAAATAGAAAAACACTCGTAAAGATGGAACTGTGACTGTAACCTTAAAGAAAAAATAGAAAAACACTCGTAAAGATGGAACTGTGACTGTAACCTTAAAGAAAAAATAGAAAAACACTCGTAAAGATGGAACTGGGACTGTAACCTTAAAGAAAAAATAGAAAAACACTCGTAAAGATTGAACTGGGACTGTAACCTTAAAGAATAAAATAGAAAAACACTCGTAAAGATGGAACTGTGCCGTGATAAATAACCTTAACGAAAAAATAGATTGAAAAAAACACTTATAGATGGAACTGTGACTGTGACCTTCAAGAAAATATAGATTAAAACACGTAAAAGATGGAACTGTGACTGTGACCTTAAAGAAAAAATATATAAAAATACATAAAGATGGAACTGTGACTGTAACCTTAAAGAAAAATTGATAATAGAAACACGTTAAAATGGGAATGTGACGTGAGAAATAACCTCAAAGAAAAAATAATATAAAACAAACACGTACAGATGGAACTGTGACTGTAACCTTAAAGAAATATAGAGAAAAAAACACGTCAAGATGGGTTGTGACGTGAGAGGGTGTGACGTGTGACGGTCTGACGCAACACTAAGAAAACCATCACCAAACGGGCAGCAACGCACGAAAAGAATAGGAGGAAAAAATATCTAGACTCTCTGCCATGCCTCTTTATAAAAATGATCCGCTTCTGTCCACTCAAGGGTGAAAGTAATAGAATAAAACGGAATTGTTCGTCGAGTGTAAAGTAGATTACTTTTTTGGGGGGGGGGAGTGAGTGGGAGAAGGGGATAAAAAGTATAAATGTGAAAATGAGAACTTTTATGATGTGTGAGATTGTTTGACTACAGCGTTCAGGCTAGAATATCGTGGTGAGTGCGTGTGTGAGGGTTTGATTTTATTTCTTTCTGTTGTAACCAAGATGGGAAAGAAGATACGACAGACAGGACCTCGGGGTGGGCAGACGGGGGCGTGAGATAAACACAGGCTTGATCTCCCACCTCCTCCCGCTCCCTCAGTCTCGCCCATACCAAGATCTATAGACTTTTAATGATAGTATATCTATTAATATTGACCCACACGACCGTTCAGTCATTCACCCGTAACCGGAACACATCCTATCCTATACTCAACCTCCTTTGAAAAACCCCTGAACCTGCCCACCCGACCACCAAACACTCCCCGGGCCCCACTCCCTGGTGGTGGTGGTGGTGTTGGTAGGACCCTCCCCAAAATCCGTCCTGGAACACAGTAGCCAATCCCGGCGGCTCCTCGTGACCCTAAGCTGCTTGTGTCGCCTCGCTTCCCTTCTTAATTACATGTGACGAGGAGCGAAGACGAGGTATTACAGTTTACCCGGAAAGGCGGCTTCCTGACCCGGCGCTCTCGCTTCTACGCTGTGTTGGGTACCTTTACCTTACCTTTACCTTACCTTTACCTTGCCTCACTACTTTACTGCTTTACTTGCCTTTACCTGCCTTACCTTGCCTTTACCTTACCTTTACCTTCTTACCTTTACCTTGCCTTTACCTTGCCTTTACCTTGCCTTTACCTTACCTTTACCTTGCCTTTACCTTGCCTTTACCTTACCTTTACCTTGCCTTTACCTTGCCTTTACCTTACCTTTACCTTGCCTTTACCTTGCCTTTACCTTACCTTTACCTTGCCTTTACCTTGCCTTTACCTTACCTTTACCTTGCCTTTACCTTGCCTTTAACCTTATGCCTTTACCTTGCCTTTACCTTGCCTTTACCTTGCCTTTACCTTACCTTTACCTGCTTTACCTTTACCTTTACCTTTTACCTTACCTTTACCTTACCTTTACCTTGCCTTTACCTTACCTTTACCTTGCCTTTACCTTGCCTTTACCTTACCTTTACCTTGCCTTTACCTTACCTTTACCTTACCTTTACCTTACCTTTACCTTGCCTTTACCTTGCCTTTACCTTACCTTTACCTTGCCTTTACCTTACCTTTACCTTGCCTTTACCTTGCCTTTACCTTACCTTTACCTTGCCTTTACCTTGCCTTTACCTTGCCTTTACCTTGCCTTTACCTTACCTTTACCTTGCCTTTACCTTGCCTTTTATACCTTGTACCTTTAACCTTACCTTTTACCTTGCCTTTACCTTGCCTTTACCTTGCCTTTACCTTGCCTTTACCTTGCCTTTACCTTACCTTTACCTTACCTTTACCTTGCCTTTACCTTGCCTTTACCTTGCCTTTACCTTGCCTTTACCTGGTCTTTGTAGAGTTCTTGGAAGGGGAGGGAGAGTGACAGGATGGATGTGTAGGTAAGACTACATTTTTTTTTATAGCAGTATGGATCAGCGTGTAATGCGATTGTTGCGCGGATTAGTAAACAGAGACTTAGGTGAGTCTCGCTTTTTGTGTGTTGGTGAAGCCTGCAAGGGGCCGGGAGGTTTATTCCCGTTTTCCGGAAGAGTATGTGGCGTTTACTCTTGAACACGTCAGGTTAGGTTACGTTAGGTTACGGATAGGGTAGGTTAGATTTTCTTTATGTAATAGAGGTAACTTTGTGTGGGAATCATACTGTGGGTATTTTCGATAATATCCTATTAGTCTAGTAGGCCAGTGGACCCCACGTGCACCCCCTGGACAATCTAATGAGACCTACTTTTTTAGATGCACAAATATGTCCAGAAAACAAAAATCAATGTTAACACTGTCAACTAATGTCCCATGGGGTTCGTATGGCGGCCATCGTCGATCGCGAAATATTTGACTTTCTCGAAATTACCAAAATGTCCATAAAATCACAAATAATGTAGTTACAAATTTAATTTTGGTGCCCACGTGACAAGAATAACATGGCCTATTGTAATAAGAACAATTAATGCAGTAATTGGTACAAGTTTATTTATGGAACGGCAAAAACCTAAAAAGAGGCGGAAAAATTACTTCGGTTTCGCCGACAACTTTCAACATAAATGACAATAACTTCACTAATATACAACATACTGGTCAGTTTAACATATCAAAATCATCGTCTATTATTCCACCATCTAATGCACTCAAACAATTGACATACATATATGGCTATCATACATTAATTGTTACCAATGTTACTCACCCCCCTAGTGAAACTTTATGTTGTCAAATACAAATATTCGAGCAAAGTCAGAAAACAATGTTTCTTTTTTATTAAACTTTAACAAGTGATGTAGGGCAGCTAGGTACGCTGTCAGTAGAAGTGAGTAATTGACATTTGGTATAATTACAAATAACAGACAGTCCAATCCTGACCCCAAGTTGAAGGCTGCGTTATGGGCAGCAGCCCCATGGGCCTGATCAGTGTCTACGTTACGGTTCTCCTCTCGCTCCTGTGCCCGGATGTGATTTCGATATTCCGTGGTGAAGGACATTCTGCATTCGGAATGGAACTGTGCTTCAACGGCAAATAAGTCCTTTCCTTTCACCTGTCGGTATAGACGAGTCTTTCCCAGTTCAAGGGCCTGGGACTCGATGCTTTTCCAAGCAGGCTCTTTGTGTTTCCATGATAGGAATTTGATGGGTCTCTCGGTTTTTCCAGATACCTTTATTTGAAACTTCTCGCAGAACATACATTCAGGTGGGAATAGTTGGGAACTCTCAGCAGATGACAGTTTGCGCGGAGAGTGATGCTTCGTGGACATAGATGCTACGGTCGAATCATTCAAGCGATGTAAGTTTGCTGTGAAGCGCTGGTAACATGGTCTGTGGTATCCTATCATCTCCAAGTCAACGCCTTCGAGAGTCTCTGGTATCTGAGCACACACTGCTTCCATACGGCGAGGTGAATTGAGAGGTTCAGCCATTCGATTTTCACGGATTTCATGTAGATATGCTAATTTTTCATCTGGGTTTCCTCTCACATTTCTGAAAGATGTCAAGGGACCATAGTCTCGGATGTCTATTGCGTGTACGATACATGATGGGCATTTAGGGTTTTCAGATCTGGCTGATATTTTGTCGCTTTTTCGTTTCCTCGTGCTAGCCATGATTTAGTTCAGTTATATTCCACCACCAGAAAGAACTACGGATGTACCACACAGAATGTTAGGTCACTGACATACCATCTACACTATCACTATCACCGATGCATCTAAGGAGAAGGAAAGTAGTGTTAATTGACATCGTATACAGGTTAGCGATACACATGAGCAATACAGTATTGTATGAGAAACAAACATATATATATATATATATATATATATATATATATATATATATATATATATATATATATATATATATATAATATATATAATATATATATATATATACAATATATATACATATATGACATGACATATGGAGCAAAACAGTGTTTACAAATGGCAACTGAACAATACCAAGTTGTATTATCTAGTTGCCCATGATGAACTGGTAAAATTTAATATAAAGCT
>JACEEZ010001296.1:122500-125000 GCA_016584305.1 Chionoecetes opilio
GAGTCAGTAATCCACTCCGACACGACCCCTTGCCCTGTGGGTGACCACGAACTCATCAGCGTCACGGTAAACCTACACAAGCCAAAGAGTCGACCTACTCTCAAAACTTTTCGCCAATTAAAAAGTTATTGTCCTTACATGCTATGTACCTTATTATTAAATGAAAGACATGTACTTGACAAAGTATTCAATACAGATAACATCGACATTCAGGTTCAAGTATTCACAGAACACTTTCTTAAATGTTTAAATGCATGTGCACCCAAGGTAACTAAAGAAGTAAGGAGACCTTTCGCACCGTGGATAACTGACCACTTGAAAACCATAATGCAGGAACGTAACGAAGTCCAGCGACAACTTAGATATGACCGAGACAACGCAAATTTGCAGGACAGATATAGGGCATTGAAAAAACAGGTCAAGAGGTCACTCCGTAACTGTAAATCCCAATATAACAAAAATAAACTTGAAGAAAACAGGGGCAACACTGCTGCTATCTGGCGCATTATAAAGGAATTGGTTCCCAGTAAGAAAAATAAAGCAAATGTAACACTTGCGGCCAATAATGTAGATATAAAGCAAAGAGCTGAGGAATTTAATTCCTTTTTTGCAAACGTGGGAAAAAATTCCTTTGAAAAAGTCCAACAAAATATAAGAGAAAGTGACGGAAGACCCCATACAGCGCAGCAAGATGTCACAAACAGTATGTTTAGACCCAGGCCAGTGACTAGTGAGGCTGTCATTCTAACAATAAAACACTTGAAGAACACCCACTCTTATGGTTCTGATGAAATTCCACTTCGTTTTATAAAAGACTCTATCATTAATTATAACATATTTAACTTGTATTATCAACACGTCAATTGTAACTGGAGTTATACCAGCTGCATGGAAACACGCTATGGTTGTACCAATATTTAAGTCAGGTGACAATGAAGTAGCTGGTAACTACCGCCCCATATCTCTGCTACCTATACTATCTAAGGTCTTAGAAAAAATCATAGCTACACAACTCACTCAACACCTGGAAAGTAAGCAACTACTTAGTAACACCCAACACGGTTTCAGGTCTGCTCTCTCAACTGACACTGCTCTCTTAACACTGTCTAATAAATTATACGAGAACATGGACAGCAAGAAAGTTTCCTTGGTATCATTATGTAACCTTTCCAAAGCTTTCGACAGCGTAAGTCACGAAATACTAATGAAAAAGTGTATTATGTCAAATATAGATCCCTTCTGGTTTCGAAATTATCTTGAAAATAGAACGCAATCTGTGCGGTTAGGAAATCATGTATCAGGCAAACTTGAGACCAGGTTTGGTGTCCCACAGGGATCTGTGCTCGGTCCTATTTTTTTCCTCATTTATGTAAATGATCTCTCCCATTTTATCACCGAGTGTTTAGTGATTCAATACGCCGATGATACTCAGTTCATACATACTGGTACCATAGATAATATTCAGGAATTGATTAACAAAAGTGAACAAACTCTAACTAAAGCAAAATTGTATTTTCACACAAATGGTTTAATGTTGAATTCCAGCAAAACACAATGTATGTTTATTGGCACCCGAGGACACATGGCACAGATCCCAAGCGACACTCGTATCCAGGTTGATGACAGTACCATAGTGCCGAGCAGCTCCATAAAGAACCTCGGTTTATATTTCGACAACTGTATGCTATTCGATACACATATGACGTACATCTGTAAGAAGACTGTAGGGACTATACTGTACATAAATCGCATTAAAGATAACTTTGATAAGAACACAAGAATCCCAGTGATACAGTCTCTTGTTTTAAGCATAATAAATTATGGGCTTAAGATCTGGGGAGTGGCAAGTGCAACTCATTTGCAACGCATTCAGAAAATGCAGAACTTTGCCGCAAAAGTTGCACTGGGCGGCACAAAATTTGAACACGTAACGCCATACCTGAGAGAGCTCAAGTGGCTAAAGGTAAAGGAAAGGTATAAGTACGAGCTTGGCCTTACTGTTTATAATATAATCTATAGAAGATTACCATGTTGGTTGTTCCCACTACCTATGGTAAGAGAGACACATAATGTAAACACAAGACATCAGCACCAGCTGTACGTTCCCAAAACAAACACCTACACAGGAGACAGGTCAGTGCTGGTGTCTGCACCTCAACTATGGAACAGTCTTCCTACTCATATTAAGAACATCAAATGTATGTCTACTTTTAAAAAGAAGCTTACAAGCTATCTTTTAATGCTTGACCATTAACTTTACTTGATGTTATTACATTTATATGATGACACACCTTTGTATGACTATTTTATCATTTTACGTTTTTCTTACTTTTAAATGACAACATACTTGTGTATGACTATTCTTACTATATATTATTTTATTTTATTTTATTTTATTTTATTTTATTTTAATATTTACTATTCTATGATTTTACTATTTTAATGTGTGTACACACTTGTGTGTTGTATTGTATGTTTAAGATTTTACTGTGTATTTGAT
>JACEEZ010001296.1:130000-162500 GCA_016584305.1 Chionoecetes opilio
CTTCTTACGTATGATTCCTGGCATTGGTGTGTATGTATGTATAGCCACAGAAGCAAAATTCTTGTACTTTGGTGGGATGGATGCGTTCAGGCCTTCCTCAGCCCGCCTTGTACTGCAAATTTGGCGAAGGGTCAGTTTGGCGACAACTCGGGTCCTTGATGCCTGCAATGGTTAACCCCTTGAGGCCCAGAACGTAATTTTCATTGTAATCTGGGAACCATTAGACGATTTTTAGTGAATATAAGCAATATTTTATAGATATGACCTGTTTAGTATCCTTGTCCACTGGCTAATTTGGTATATTCAGTTACTTTTTGTAATTTTATGGCTCCACAACAGACAATTTTTTACAGGAAAGGAAAGATCTGGGCGTGAAGGGGTTAAAGCGTAGGTGTGTCACGCAGGATGCTGCACGACTGATTAATAACGGGTATATTAAAGAAATTGATGAAAAAATTACAATACTCCAATGGTTAATTATTTAGAAAAATAAACACTTAGGAATTATTGGAATTCACCAGTCCACCCGTTTAGAGTGAGAAGACGATGCATCAGAATTAGGAACCGTTGCTAAATTCTAAAATATGTTCAGTTCTTCAATGAGAACAATGAGAATTAATAATACCCAATGAATAATACCCAAATAACCTTTTCATAATGTAACAATGTATAAATTTTCATTCACATGGACGATTATTCTGATATTTCTCTCCCTTATATGCTGATAACCAAACATCCTGAGCTGCCAATAAGTCCCGTGTTGAAGGCAGACCTGACCGTCATGACCTTACTTCTTTTTTCCTTGGCCAATCATTTGAGATGTAAAAAAGAAAAAAAATCATACAAATCCCTGTAGGAGAGGAGATCGTGACGGCGTGGCGGGTCATGAGGTGTGTCACGAGGCACTCACTCACTAACCAGGCGATGATACACGGCACAAAAACCTGGTCGTTGTTGTTTGCCTGGAGTCAGCAGTCATTACACCATCGCAAGCCTATTAGAGCTAACGAGTTCTGGGAAGCGGGGGAGGTTGCCATGTGTTCCACCACCACCACTACACCCAAACACCCTTTACACCTGTCCCTCAGCCCTCCAGCACACACTACACCCACTAAAAGGTGTGTTAGGTAGAGGCAGGGACCATGCCCTCATCCCTACCCTCAACACCCCCACCCTGCCTTCAGCCCTACCCTCAACACCCCCTCCCTGCCTTCACCCCCCTACCCTCAACACCCCCACCCTGCCTTCAGCCCTACCCTCAACACCCCCTCCCTGCCTTCACCCCCCCTACCCTCAGCCTCCCCTCCCTGCCTTCAGCCCTACCCTCAACACCCCTCCATGCCCTCAGCCCCCCCCCCCCCCCTACCCTCAGCCTCCACTTGCCCCCTCTCCCCCAAACCGTTTTAAGGATACTCGGATCACTGGCGCGTCGGGTTCGCCTCACAATCTCTCACAATCCCCTTCGTGTTCTTTACATTAGCTGCACCACCACATAAAACACACTATTCCGCCGCGCTGTATAATTTTGGCGGCAAACACTCAACAGGTGGAAGGAAAGATACACAGACAGAGACCTGAGCCCCGCCCGCCCCTTGTTAGCCTCCGCGGGGTCTTTTACAGCGGCGCCCCCTCACACGGCTCACGGGTGTTTGCTGCCGTGTGTGTGTGTGGGAATCCTTAAAGTTACAGGGTGTGGTGGTGCCTGTAGGTGCTAAAGAAGGAGTTAAGGTCCATTAGGTGGTGTTGCTTCTCTTCTCAGTGTCTTTACGTGTGTGTGTGTGTGTGCTGTGTGTGTGTGTGTGTGTGTGTGTGTGTGTGTGTGTGTGTGTGTGTTGCGTGTGCTTGTGTAGCCTTGTTTTGTGTAATGTTTTCTTTCTCTTACTTTTATCATTTCTTCTTTTCCTTCTTCATATTGCGATTTATCATTCTTATTCTTATTATCATTATTATTGCTATTATTATTATCATCAATATAGGTATTATATTCTTTTTCTCCTCAGTTCTTTCTTTCCATCTTTCTTTCCTTCCCTCACACTCCAACCCTTCATCACCTCTATCCCTCCTAACATTACCTTCATCATCCTATCATTTATCCTCACACCACCTCCTTCTTATCACCTGCTCTCCTCTCACCATCTCCCCCCCCCCTCCCCACCACCCTCAGCCTCCCCTCCCTGCCTTCAGCCCTACCCTCAACACCCCCTCCCTGCCCTCAGCCCTACCCTCAACACCCCCTCCCTGCCCTCAGCCCTACCCTCAACACCCCCTCCCTGCCTTCAGCCCTACCCTCAACACCCCCTCCCTGCCTTCAGCCCTACCCTCAACACCCCCTCCCTGCCCTCAGCCCTACCCTCAACACCCCCTCCCTGCCTTCAGCCCTACCCTCAACACCCCCTCCCTGCCCTCAGCCCTACCCTCAACACCCCCTCCCTGCCTTCAGCCCTACCCTCAACACCCCCTCCCTGCCTTCAGCCCTACCCTCAACACCCCCTCCCTGCCCTCAGCCCTACCCTCAACACCCCCTCCCTGCCTTCAGCCCTACCCTCAACACCCCCTCCCTGCCTTCAGCCTTACCCTCAGCCTCCCCTCCCTGCCTTCAGCCCTACCCTCAACACCCCCTCCCTGCCCTCAGCCCTACCCTCAACACCCCCTCCCTGCCTTCAGCCTTACCTTCAACGCCCCCTCCCTGCCTTCAACCCTACCTTCAACACCCCCTCCCTGCCCTCAGCCCTACCCTCAACACCCCCTCCCTGCCCTCAGCCCTACCCTCAACAACCCCTCCATGCCCTCAGCCCTACCCTCAACACCCCCTCCCTGCCTTCAGCCCTACCCTCAACACCCCTCCCTGCCTTCAACCCTACCTTCAACACCCCCTCCCTGCCTTCAACCCTACCTTCAACAACCCCTCCCTGCCCCCCCCCCCCCTACCATCAGCCTCCCCCCCCCTTTCAACCCGTTAAGGAGCCATTTAGGTAAGGTCGTAATCTTTCACTTCCCTCGCTTAGATCGCCCCCACAGGTCGTCTAGAACGCTCATTAACAGTTCTCGCTACGTTCTCCAGGTCGCTTCTTGCCGCCTTAAGTCATCACGCCGCTTAATGTTTGGCTTATGGCTCCGTGGAAGGTGCTAACTAGATGGGTGGGTGGGTGGAAGGGAGGGAGGGAAGTTGGAGTGTACATCTGTTTTGTATTTTCTTGGGTTTATTGTATCGTTATGTGTGTGTGTGTGTGTGTGTGTGTGTGTGTGTGTGTGTGTGTGTGTGTGTGTGTGTGTGTGTGTGTGTGTGTTCTCTCTCTTTCTTTCTCTGTATTTTTGTCTGTCTCTTCTCTTTTCTCTGTTTCTCTGTCTCTCTTTCTCTTACTCTTCTCTCTCTCTCTCTCTCTCTCTCTCTCTCTCTCTCTCTCTCTCTCTCTCTCTCTCTCTCTCTCTCCTCTCTCTCTCTTCTCTCTCTCTCTCTCTCTCCTCTCTCTCTCTCTCTCTCTCTCTCTCTTCTCTTCTCTCTCTCTTCTCTTCGTCTCTCTCTCTCTCTCTTTTCTTTCTCTGTCTCTCTTCTCTGTCTGTCGTGTCTTTTCTCTCTCTCTTTCTCCTCTTCTCTCTCTCTTCTCTTCTCTCTTCTCTCTCTCTCTCTCTCTCTCTCTCTCTTCTCTCCTCTTCTCTCTCTCTCTCTCTCTCTCTCTCGGCGGCGTCGTAAAGACAATCCATAACTTGGGCTTGTTCTTAATCCTCTCACCAGACAGACATAATCTCTTTACAAGGGGCTCATTTTACGCCGCATGAAACCCCAAGCAATTAGTCTTCAAGCCTCTGAAGTCATTATGAGAGAGAAAGAAAAAAGTAACATTAAAGGTACGGTGCATGTTGGGTTTCAGGCGTTCTTGGAATCTTAGTTGCTGCCGTTAACCCCTTGAGACCCAAAACGTAATTTCCATAGTAATTTGGGTTTCATTAGACAATTTCAATGAATATAAGCAATATTTTATAGATATCACCTGTTTAGTATTCTTGTCCACTAGTTAATTTGGTATATTAAGTTACTTTTGGTAATTTTATGGTTAACAACAGACGATTTTATATAGCAAAGGAAAGATCTGGGCGTGAAGGGGTTGACTAAGGTTGTGGTTGTGGTTGTGGTTGTGGTTGGTCTGTATTTTTTTTTGGTCTGGTGGGTCTGTAGGTTGTCTTAGTTTGGTGGGTCTGTAGATTGTCTTGGTCTGGTGGGTCTGTAGGTTGTCTTAGTCTGGGGGGTCTGTAGATTGTCTTGGTCTGGTGGGTCTGTAGGTTTTTTTGGTTTGGTGGGTTTGTAGGTTTTTTTGGTCTGGTGGGTCTGTAGGTTGTCTTGGTCTGGTGGGTCTGTAGGTTTTTTTGGTCTGGTGGGTCTGTAGGTTGTCTTGGTCTGGTGGGTCTGTAGGTTGTCTTGGTCTGGTGGGTCTGTAGGTTGTCTTGGTCTGGTGGGTCTGTAGGTTTTCTTGGTCTGGTGGGTCTGTAGGTTGTCTTGGTCTGGTGGGTCTGTAGGTTGTCTTGGTCTGGTGGGTCTGTAGGTTGTCTTGGTCTGGTGGGTCTGTAGGTTGTCTTGGTCTGGTGGGTCTGTAGGTTTTCTTGGTCTGGTGGGTCTGTAGG
Source organism: Chionoecetes opilio (assembly GCA_016584305.1). Classification (NCBI taxonomy): domain Eukaryota; kingdom Metazoa; phylum Arthropoda; class Malacostraca; order Decapoda; family Majidae; genus Chionoecetes; species Chionoecetes opilio. The sequence goes on from JACEEZ010001296.1 coordinate 134,618, forward strand.
TTTTTTTGGTCTGGTGGGTCTGTAGGTTGTCTTGGTCTGGTGGGTCTGTAGGTTGTCTTGGTCTGGTGGGTCTGTAGGTTTTCTTGGTCTGGTGGGTCTGTAGGTTGTCTTGGTCTGGTGGGTCTGTAAGGTTTTTTGGTCTGGTGGGTCTGTAGGTTGTCTTGGTCTGGTGGGTCTGTACCTAGGTTTTTTTGGTCCGGTGGGTCTGTAGGTTGTCTTGGTCTGGTGGGTCTGTAGGTTGTCTTGGTCTGGTGGGTCTGTACCTAGGTTTTTTTGGTCCGGTGGGTCTGTAGGTTGTCTTGGTCTGGTGGGTCTGTAGGTTTTTTTGGTCTGGTGGGTCTGTAGGTTGTCTTGGTCTGGTGGGTCTGTAGGTTGTCTTGGTCTGGTGGGTCTGTACCTAGGTTTTTTGGTCCGGTGGGTCTGTAGGTTGTCTGGTCTGGTGGGTCTGTAGGTTTTTTTGGTCTGGTGGGTCTGTAGGTTGTCTTGGTCTGGTGGGTCTGTGGGTGTTCTTGGTCTGGTGGGTCTGTAGGTTTTTTGGTCTGGTGGGTCTGTAGGTTGTCTTTGTCTGGGGTCTGTAGGTTTTTTTGGTCTGGTGGGTCTGTATGTTTTTTTGGTCTGGTGGGTCTGTAGGTTGTCTTTGTCTGGGGGTCTGTAGGTTTTTTGGTCTGGTGGGTCTGTAGGTTGTCTTTGTCTGGTGGTCTGTATGTTTTTTTGGTCTGGTGGGTCTGTAGGTTGTCTTTGTCTGGTGGGTCTGTAGGTTGTCTTTGTCTGGTGGGTCTGTAGGTTTTTTTGGTCTGGTGGGTCTGTATGTTTTTTTGGTCTGGTGGGTCTGTAGGTTGTCTTTGTCTGGTGGGTCTGTAGGTTTTTTTGGTCTGGTGGGTCTGTAGGTTGTCTTTGTCTGGTGGGTCTGTATGTTTTTTTGTTCTGGTGGGTCTGTAGGTTGTCTTTGTCTGGTGGGTCTGTAGGTTTTTTTGGTCTGGTGGGTCTGTAGGTTGTCTTGGTCTGGTGGGTCTGTGGGTGTTCTTGGTCTGGTGGGTCTGTAGGTTTTATTGGTCTGGTGGGTCTGTAGGTTGTCTTTGTCTGGTGGGTCTGTAGGTTTTTTTGGTCTGGTGGGTCTGTATGTTTTTTTGGTCTGGTGGGTTTGTAGTTTTTTTTGGTCTGGTGGTTCTGTAGGATTTTTTGGTCTGGTGGTTCTGTAGGATTTTTTTGTCTGGTGGTTCTGTAGGATTTTTTGGTCTGGTGGGTTTGTAGGTTTTTTGGTCCGGTAGCTCTAGGTTTTTTTTGTCTGGTGGGTCTGGTGGTTGTCTTGGTCTGGTCAATGCGTCTCAGGAAAGGAAAGGAAAGGAGGAAAGGAAAGGAAAGGAGGAAAGGAAAGGAAAGGAAAGGAGAGGAAGGAAAGGAGAGGAAGGATACAGCTCAGTGTGTTCGCCTGGTAAATGGAAAGGATTACGATTTTACGCAGGTGCAACGATCAAGGTTATTGGCGTGGTGATGGAAGGGATTCGAGATGACGGATTGGAGGGTTTTAGACGAGGCTTATAGTGTAGTGGTTATCGCCGTTGTGTGTGTATAGGAGAGGGAATAGATGTGTGTACGTGAATAAAAGAAAGGAAGAGAGAGAGAGAGAGAGAGAGAGAGAGAGAGAGAGAGAGAGAGAGAGAGAGAGAGAGAGAGAGAGAGAGAGAGAGAGAGAGAGAGAGAGAGAGAGAGAGAGAGAGAGAGAGAGAGAGAGAGAGAGAGAGAGAATGTGTGTGTGTTGTATATCGTCACCCTCATAACGAAACTGCCTAAGTCATTTTTCAGCAATATCTGGATTTTTGCCTAAATCAATTCTTCATCCTGTGGCGCATCTATTGGTATAGTCGCCAATGTCATGTGTAGGGTGTGTGTGAGTGTGTGTGTGTGTGTGTAGGGTGTGTGTGTGTGTGTGTGTGTGTGTGTGTGTGTGTGTGTGTGTGTGTGTGTGTGTGTGTGTGTGTGTGTAGGGTGTGAGTGGTCTACAATATAAAAGGATAAACATTGCATTGATATCAAAATTAAGAAAATGAGAAAGTTTTTTTTTATTTCCCGAAAAGTAGAAAAAATGACTTTGGGAGTTTCTTTATGAGTGTGACGATATAGAGAATGAGTGTACTTAGGCCTGTGTGTAACTAATGAGAACATACAAGTGTTTTCTTATCACTCCAATCAATCAATCAATCTTTGGGGGCATACGCCGGGGGGCGCGTCGCCTCGCCCACCCTACGACGCCACTCCCGGGGGTCACCACGCGCTAGTTCCCATGCAGGCTCCTTTCCCATACCAAGCAGCTCTCGACAAGAAACATCAACTTGCCCCAGCCACGAGCCTTGTGGGCGCCCCCTTGGCCTCCTCCACGCCGGATTGTCTCTTACAGATACAACCCGATGGGAAGGATCAGTTTCAGGGTAGCGTGCCACATGCCCATATAGCCGAAGTTGGCGCTGACGGACTATGCAGGTAATAGGTCTCGATTCAGTCTCACGGTACAATCGCTGATTTGACACGTAATCATCCCAGCGATACCCCATGATTCTGCGAAGACACTTATTACCAAAGGCATTGATTCGTCTCTTCAAGTCACTATTTAGTGTCCATGTCTCATAACCATAGAGTAAGACAGGGATTACAAGCGACTTGAAGATCCGGATCTTTGTCCTCCTGCACAGGTACCGACAACGCCAAATACTCCCGCTGAGCGAGTCCATAACACCGTGGGCTATGCCAATCCGTCGTAAGACTTCTTGACGTGACCCGCCGTCATTATGGACTGCGCAACCAAGGTATGTAAAACTTTCCAAGATCTCAATGTCCTCGCCACACGCATGAACAGACTGTACTGCTTCATCTAGTAAGTCTCCAAATACCTGGACCTTGGTCTTGAGCCAGGAGACCTCAAGTCCCAAAGGCTTTGCCTCCTCGTGCAGCGCCTCGAGAGCCATCACCAGGACCTCCAGCGACTCAGCAAAGATTACTGCATCATCGGCAAAAACAAGATCAGTGATCTTGGTGTTGCCGACGGATGCTCCACAATCACTTTGATCTACAACCTTGTCCAATACCCAGTCCATACAAGCGTTGAAAAGTGATGGGGCAAGGGCGCACCCTTGCCTCACTCCTGTATTCACAGGAAAGAAGCCGGATACACCTGCCCCACACTTCACAGCACTCTCAGTCCCAGAATACAGGACTATCACTTCAGGAAATATATATTAGTGTTTCCCGAAAAAGGAGAGAAATCCAAGACCACATGGGGCTGTAGTATCTTTAAATAGGGTAAAATATTATATGTAACAAAAAAATGCACTCAAAATAATGACCTTAATCAATGCAGTAGTAGGAACAATCATGATACTTGTATAGATATTAGTGGCGATGGACAAGGCCAATCTTCTCTGTATATTTTCTTTTATTTGCTTTTGTCATGTATATAAGAACATAAGAACATAAGAAAATAAGGAAGCTACAAGAGGCCGTGAGACCTATATACACGAGGTAGTTCCTGTTACTTAACACTATCTACTTCCACCTTTGATCCCCATCCATGAGTTTATCTAGCCTCCTTTTAAAGCTCTCTAAGACTTCGCACTAACTTCCTGTCTACTTTATTATCTTTATATTATCTTTTATTTGCTTTAGTAGTTAAGTTCATTCCCTCATGTCTGTATATTATGGGGTTTTTCCTGTATGCCTTCGGGTGAAAATATGATGATTATTGGCAGCGAGCGAAGCGAGCTGCTTCTTACCATAAGACCCGTGGAACCAAGTTTAAGCCAAAAAGTGAATAACTACTCCTAAATATTGTCGGATTGAGCTGAAATTTGACATCCATGTAGTGCTGTCAAAATCAATGGGGGTCTGTGAAAGAAACTTTTTGCGTAGAACAAGCCCTTAATGAGTTATTAGCGTAATGATTTAATTAGTGCTAAATAAACTTCGGTTTTACAATAACTTCTGTTGCTTGTTGTAGACTTCTGTAACTTCTGTAGACTAGGTATTTTAAAAGCACTTTGAGCTCGCTGCCACGTTCCAGCCGCAAGAACTGAGCCAAAAACAAAGGGGCCAGAGGCTGGACGCCTATACTTGATTATTATTATTGGCAGCGAGCGAAGCGAGCTGCTACTTACCATAAGACCGATTCGCGTAAGGGGAGTGGAACCAAGTTTAAGCCAAAAAGTGAATAACTACTCCTAGATATTGTCGGATTGAGCTGAAATTTGACATGCTGTCAAAATCAATGGGGCTCTGTGAAGCAAACTTTTTGCGTAGAACAAGCCCTTAAGGAGTACTTGGCGTAATGAGTTAATTGGCTGGAACGTGGCTCGCTGCCACGTTCCAGCCGCAAGAACTGAGCCAAAACACAAGGGGCCAGAAGCGGGGACGCCTATAACTGATGTAGTATGTGTATATATATAATGTAATATAGTAATGTAAAGTATAGTAGTAATAATAGTACCATTGTTATGATTTTTATTGTTATAACTGTTATTATTGTTTCATGTGCAATTTGACCTTTATCTACATTTACCTCATCCTCTATCTGGCGCTCCTCCATTATCATCATTAATCCCGTGACGGGTCCTCTCTCTCTCTCTCCTCTCTGTCCTTGTATTCTTTTTTTCAAATAGGATATCAAGCAACAGGATTAGGATTACATAGGATTACATAGGAATAACAGACACCAGGAGACCTATTGGTCCATAGCGAGGGTATCTGCTGCACTACATACTACTAACTATCAACTACTTGTAAGAAAACAGTTGGAAAGTGATACTATGTCCCTAAAGAGGATAGGAACATGGAAGTTTCATAGTGCAGAATGATAGGATATGAAAAATACTAACTACAACTACCATACACTACAAACTAATCGATACGGGGGACTAGATACGAATTCGCACTATCAATACCCATTTACTTTACAGTGCGCGTCAAGTCTGTTTTTGAATGTAGTTATTGTGCGGAGACGGAGAGAAGGAGAAGGAGAGAAGGGAATGTAGGAGAAGGAGAAGGAGAGTAGGTGCGCTGCTGAGTATGTGCACGCTTGAAAAGTATGTATGTACGAATATATGTATATATTCCTGACAGGATACTTGTGTGTGTGTGTGTGGGTGTGGGTGTGGGTGTGGGGTGGGGGGCTGGCGTAGGTGACAAGTCTCTCTACGGCATAACTCCAAGCTGCCCTATAGCATGTATTATCATGGCGACCAATCAGGTGGCTGCTGTGTACAACTCCAAGCTCCTTCATCATCTTGGAACCAACAGTTACCATGACCTCCATCAGTAGTGAAGTATTAGGCAGCCTACAGCGTGTGTCCTGCGAGTCTTTGCCCGGCGTGTTTCTGTGCCCAGGTTCTATTCTTCTTAACTCCAAGCTCTTTTTAACTCCAAGCTCGTTTCCCAAATTTGGTCATGTTGGAAAACATCCTTCTTTAATATTGCTGCCCCGGGTGTTCTGACGACTCTGTCAAGAATATAGATCGACCAGAGGATGTCTCAAATGAAGACTGAGAAGAAATCCAAACACAGGTCTGGGTGCCTGGCGTGCCTTCGCGCCTTCTTGAGGCTCTTCAAGTGCAAGAAGCGAAGGCGTTGTGAAGAGGAGGAAGACGCAGCCATTGTACTGAGCGACGGCCAGGCGGAGGAGAGCCCCGTGGAGGAGGCTGAGGGGAAGAAGGAGGAGAGCTCCGTGGAGGAGGCTGAGGGGAAGGAGAGCATGGAGGAGGAGGCTGTAAGGAAGGAGATAGAGAAGGAGGACATCGCATTACAGGAGGAGAGCCCCGTCGAGGAGGCTGCGGAGACGGATAACACAGAGGAGGAGAACATGGAGAAGCAGGAGGAGAGCCCCGCCGAGGAGGCTGAGGTAACGGATAACACAGAGGAGGAGAACATGGAGAAGCAGGAGGAGAGCCCCGCCGAGGAGGCTGAGGTAGAAAGAACAGAAAACATGGATAGTGAAGAATATTCCGAGCAAGAGAAAGAGACAGCCCGGGTGTTTGTGCAGTGCGTTCATTGCTGCGTGCCCGCCGAGTACTGTCCGCTGCTGCAGGGCGAGGCTGCCTGCGTCCTGCACGGCCTGCAGCAGCAGTACGGCGTGCACATCCAGATGGATGGCGGCACCGGCGCCGTGACGATTCGAGGCAACAAAGGCCACGACGTAGACGGCTGTTACGCCGATTTAGATAAATTGATGGCCGCCTGGCAGTAGTGGGATGCCCTGCGCACCGCGGCCACCGCTCCTGCCACACCAGCAGAGGTGGTGATCCACGCCGACCCTGCAGGTGTCGAGGCTGCATCCACTGTTGAGCCAACAGTGGATGTTGAGCCAACAGTGGCCGAGTGCACCATCGACATCCCCAACCGTCAACGGCCTAAAATGATGGGGGCACAAGGGGCCTTGCTAACCCGCCTCCGCTCATCCAGCGAGGTGCAGGTGACCTACGATCACAGGACCGGCCGGCTGAGCCTTCGGGGCGAAGCCAAGCACGTGGAGCGATGCCACGACGAGGTGATGAAAATTATTAAAGTAACGCAGAGTAATAACAATGCACACAGCGGTGTTGAATTCACACAAGAGAGGAAACACGCGGCTCAGAAGTCCTCTGAACAGTTGGATAGTTCAAATGACAACAGAACTGTCAACTGGAACCTGAAAGTTCCCCTCCAGTCCCGCCAACAGTTCACGGGGAGGAACAGCCGCTGGTTGGAAGCCCTCGGTGAGCAGCACCGGGTGGACGTCATTTACCGCCAGGCCAACCACCGGGTGGTCTTCCAGGGCCCGAAGGACAGTGTGCAGCGTTGCCACGACCAGGTCAAAGGCATGCTTCAAGCGCAGCAGGCGTCTGGCGCGCCTTGAGGTAGCCCCGCCTGCCTCAACAGCAGGCGGGGCATTAATTAAACATTAAACTAACGAATGAAAAGTGATTTCATGATTTCCTAATAATTATAACATTATATAATTGAACATTAAACTAACGCATGAAAGTATAACTCCTGCCTGGGAGGCACGAGGGACGGGACCCCTAGCCCACTGAGTGCCTCAACGCCAACAACACTCCACTAAAACAACACCCTTAGAATTTCTTTAAAGACTGTTTTAGATAAAGATTCATATGTAACTGATGAAAAGAGTTAAAGGATATAGCGATAAAGGGGAGAGAAGACAGAAGATAGAGGTTGACTTACGTGATCAGTGAACCCTTTATAGACACTCGTACGCTTGTTCAATGCTTGGCGCCGAAGCTCAAGACACCAAAAACTGACGTCATAAAAGACGAAACCCGAGCACCAGATTAAGATTTTAGATAGCATTGAATTCATTGAAGATTTCTCACTTCTCTTTGTGTATAAAGGTCGCCCGATCCTGTCATTTATCACGCTTTACTTAATTCCTCTCTTTATATTCCTTATTATGTTCACCTTATCCAATCCTGTATTCCCCACAGCTCCATGATTTGTTGTGTGTCCGTTTTTAATCTCAATATTTTTAGATATTTCACAAAACCGAACATTTGCCCGGGTGGCGAAAGTATGGTGTGAAAAACTGGTGTAGGAGAAATTGTTGTTAGTGCATCCAGGTTTTTACAATGATGATGGATTATGATATTTTGTATGGACAATTAAGGTTAAGGTTATTCTTTATAGACATCGATTACAATTATAATTAATCAACTAAGTGTGTGTGTGTGTGTGTGTGTGTGTGTGTGTGTGTGTGTGTGTGTGTGTGTGTGTGTGTGTGCGCTGTGGGAGTGGTTGCGTTGCTGGTGTGTTTTAAAGCGTGTGTGAATAATGTGTGCCGTGAAATGTATTATGGTTGAATCTCATGCATTGTTTTATGTAGCACTTTGTATCTGTTTGTCTAAATCATTATTGTTACTGCTCTTACTTCTCTTACGACTACTGGTAGTGTTATTATAATTATTGTTATCAAGTATAGGCGTCCAGCCTCTGGCCCCTTTGCTTTTGGCTCAGTTCTTGAGGCTGGAACGTGGCAGCGAGCTCAAAGTGCTTTTAAAATACCTAGTCTACAGACCTAAATTTAGTCATAAATTGTTATTGGCAGCGAGCAATTGCCACTTACCATAAGACCCATTCGCATAAGGGGAGTGGAACCACTCGTGAGCCAAAAAGTTAATAACTACTCCTAAATATTGTCAGATTGAGCTCAAATTTGACATGCATGTAGTGCTGTCAAAATCAATGGGGGTCTGTGAAACAAACTTTTTACGTAGAACAAGCCCTTAATGAGTAATTAGCGTAATTATTTAATTGACTGGAACGTGGCTCGCTGCCACGTTCCAGCCGCAAGAACTGAGCCAAAAGCAAAGGGGCCAGAGGCTGGACGCCTAGACTTGATTTTTATTATTTTTGTTATATAACAAAACTTTCCCTCATATCCCGGGACGGTAAGACAACCTCAGATTCTCTCCCAGCACCGAGAGACTGCTGGTGAGATATACGAGACAGGCCAGGCATTGCCACGCACAGCCCTTGGCCGCAACGACGTGCCGGGAATCATGTGTTGTGCACCCCATCGAGCAGCGTCTGATAGGCTGCGGCGCTGTTCACTCCCCGAGGCACAGCAAGGCCCACACGGCAACGCTTCGGTTTTGTGTTCACGGACCTTTTTTTTTTTTTTTTTTTTTTTTTTGCATCCCTTTTTTTCTTTTTTTTTACATTTTTTTCTCTTAAATTTCATTTGTGTTCCTGGAATTTTTTTTACATCCCTTATTTTCCTTTTTTTACATTTTTTTCATCTTTTTACATCACAAAGGACTGGCCAAGGGTAAAAAAAAGAAGAAGCAACTAAAAGCCCGCTCAGTTGCCCGCTTAGGACTTGACCTCGACGCTTGAGAAAAGGCTGCAAGAAGACTTTTTCACGCATGCTTATAAGACGCGTATTGGGGCGGGACTCGCTTCGCTGTGGGTTGTGCAATGAGGAACTTTCTGAAAAGCTAACGCCACCAAATGTCACTAGCGCTGTCAATTCTTTTGCACTTTGAGCCTGAATGATCTATCAATTACCGTAAATTCCATGTGCTTCTTCGGGGCAGATCAGAAGTACAATTAAATACAACAACTGAAAAAGTTCTTGATGAAAATGTAGTTTAGTGTTTAGTGTTGTTTAGTCAATGTGCAAAAAAGTGACAGCACTAGAGACATCTGCCTGGTGGTGGCGTTAGCTTTGAAAGTTCCCCATTGTTTGACGTCGCGCCCTGTGCTTTCTACATCTATGAGTGGGTGTGTCAAGGGAGCTTTTTATGTCGCTTTTTATGGAGCGTGGTGTAAATTGAGGCTTTTCACTTGACAGGCTATAAAGATGTTATTGTTGCTATACCGTCTGAATGTAATGACGCCTCCTCTTGGTTTAGCGTCCAACGTTTGAGATTCATTCCGCAAAGAGGGAGAAAGAGAAGAAAAAAAAATCTAGCCCGTAGTTTGTACAATTCTGGATGTCCTACGTGTTTGTGGTTCAGAAGGGACTGGCTGCATAGCGTCACCTTCATCCTATCGGGTGTATTACTGATCTGTTTGAAGGTGATTTGTTGACTAAGGGCAAAGGTTGGTATAAGGGCGCGTCAGCCACCTGGTGAAGCCCCCCCAAGGACGTCACTTGGCGTCCTGGCTGACTTTCCTGCAACATCATTTTACTTTTTTTAAACTTCTTTTTTTTTTTTTTTTTTTACATATTAAACTACTTCAAACTTTTTTTCTTTGTTTTTTCCTTTTTTTTTCCTATTGCACTTTTTTTTATACTTTTTTTACTTGTTTATAAACTTTCTTTTTTTTCCTTCTATATTTTATCTGATGCCTTAATGACCTTTCATCGCCATAGTGTATTTTTTTAATTTTTTGTATTATTTTTTTTTATTTTTTTTTTTTTTTATAATTTTTAATTTTTTTTTTTTTTTTTTTTTTTTTTTTACTTATTTTTACTTGCTTGTAATTTTTTTTTTTTTTTACAACATTTAATTTGATGCCTTAACGACCTTTTATCGCCATAGTGTAGGGCAACAGGGCACGCATGGACACGGCGCCGCAGAATTAAGGGTGGATGCAAGACCTATATATTCAAAGCAATCTATAGGTCTTGGGTGGATGTAACCCGAGGCAACCCGGGGCGGCGGAATCCACTCAAAGGTCGACGCCCCCTGCAAGATTATCCCAATTTATTACATTATTTACTCGTTTTTTCCTACCACGGCGCCTCCACCTCACTTAAGTACAGCGATTTGCCGCACAAACACCTCTCCCAGACAGTCGTTAGGGCAGCGGGTCGGAGCGGGGCGGGGTGGGGTTGGGTGGGGCTTGGCCGTGTGGGGCGGGGTGGGGTTGGGTGGGGCTTGGCCGTGTGGGGCGGGGCTGGGCGGGGTGGGGCGGGGCGGGGTGGGGTAGGGCGGGTTCTGCTGAGAAATACTCGGTGCAACTCTAGCCTCCTTCGCCTCAACTTTATTACTGAAACATTTCCATACACCGGCAGTATATTTTCCGTCCAAGCTTAAGTTTTTACATTTAATAAAACTAAGTAGTTATGAAGGAGTGAAAAGAAAAAGTCGACCTTTGATAATGCCAAAGTTTACTTACTTACTTTCTCAATATAAGCCGCTCAGCCCCTAGAAGTGCAGGTTTTGTAGGGAAGTTTGCTCCTTACGCGGAAGTTTTTGCTGCTCATAGTGTTAAAGGATGCCGGGAGAGGAGAGAAGCTTGTTTGACCTGTGTGTGTGTGTGTGTGTGTGTGTGTGTGTGTGTGTGTTGTGTGTGGTGTGTGTTGTGTGTGTGTGTGTGTGTGTGTGTGTGTAGTGTGTGTGTGTGTGTGTGTGTGTGTGTGTGTGTGTGTGTGTATGTGTGTGTGTGTTGTGTGTGTGTGTGTATGTGTGTGTGTGTGTGTGTGTGTTTGTGTGTGTGTGTGTGTGTGTGTGTGTGTGTGTGTGTGTGTGTGTGTGTGTGTGTGTGTGTGTGTGTGTATGCATGCAAAATTGGTGAAAGGATCAAATTACTGGTTCAATCTTGTGTATACTTATGTGTGTACGTAGTAGACATGAACAACAGCCTGATGTACGTATTAAAACATCAATATCTTAAGAAATTTTGGTAACACTGGATCGATTATAAGGCGAGTGTGGTACAGTCTGCCTCTCGCTGTGAGGGTGCGCGGTAAGGCCTAGAGGAGGAGGCTAAGCTATGTTTTGCCGCCAGTGTATATCAATCTATTGATATTTGTAGCTTTGCCCTTCAAATAACAAATCAATAGGAGACGAGATTGGAAGATATGTTCTATTCTAGGCTGTATATTTCTTAATCGCACCGCGGACCACAGGATCATAAGAACATAAGAACATAAGAAAATAAGTAAGCTACAAGAGGCCGTGAGATCTACACGTGGTAATTTCTGTTACATAACGTTCCCTACATCCACCTTTCATCCCCTTCCTTAAAAGTGTGTAGCCTCCTTTCACAACAGCAAGCTCTTCAACTGCTCTGCTAAAGGTGACAGAAAGGTCGTAGGCATCACCAAGTCCTCCTCGGAACACATGACTGTTCGTGGAATTGTTCGTGTTCGTTTTTTATCCAAGGTTGTATATTTCTTAATCGCACCAAACGTTCTTGTTCTTGTGTGGGAGGCTTCTGTCCCGTCTTTAGGTACAGTTGCGGCCTTTTTACCGGCACTCTCCTTCATACAGTTTCCTTATCCATAGAGTTGGGGAGAGGCTGGCAGGGTATAGGGAGCTGCTCCGCTAAAGGTGACAGAAAGGTCGTAGGCATCACCAAGTCCTCCTCGGAACACATGACAGATCGTGGAATCCAGTCCATCATTCGACCCGCGCCATGATTTCCCAGGAACCCATTTATCTCTTTTACGCAAGCGAATACCTCGACACGATCCGTCAGTCCAGGATCAATCTGTGGCCGGTGGATTCATTGTCAGGAATGTCAGCCACTTCACCACACAGGCGATTACAACATGACGAAACGTGATGGACACTGATGGGGTTGTGGCGTGACGGTCAGCCACTAGGGTTTGTCTAGGGTTACCAGACTGTGCTCTATTAAACGATGGAGATTCATAACTACCAAACTAAATTGGAGGACCGAACTTAACTGTCCCTTCCACTTTTTTAATGATCTAACTTTCTACTTTACAAGGGTTGGCAGGGCTTTTTGTCATTTCTTTATTTTTTTACCCCTAGTGTGTCCCTTATGATGTAAAAAAAAACATTTGAGGGCCAAACTAGATTGTCCCTCCCACTTTTTTAATGATCTTAACTTCTATTTTACAGGGGCTAGGGGAGTATGTCACTTCTTTTTTGTTTTGCCCTTAGTCAGTCCCTTATGGTGTATAAAAATAGAATAAAAAACAACAACACCAGTACTCGTATTATACCTAACTGTTACGTACTCACCTAGACGACAGGAGACCGAGGTGGCGACGGCGACACACTCATCGTTGTGATCCCTGTGGACTGTGACGGCCATCAAAATAATCTCCCCTGCTTCACACTAGTGCTACATACTATATTAGATCTTTATGCAGCACCTTAGAGGGAGACAGGGTGTTTGGTAGGGGGGGGTGAGGGAGACGGAGGTGATGGGTAGGGTGGGAGGAGAAGGGGGAGCTGTTGGGTAGGGGGGAGGAGGGAGGGGCTGTTGGGTAGGGGGGAGGAAGGGGACGAGGGTGTTGGGTAGGGGCGGGAGGAGGGGGAGCTGTGGGGTAGGGGGTGAAGGGGGGGGGCTGTGGGGTAGGGGGGAAGAGGGGGGCTGTTGGATAGGGTTGAGGAGGGACGGGGGTGTTAGGGAGGGTGTTGGAGGGCTGTTGGGTAGGGTTGAGGAGAAGGAGGGGGGGGCTGTTGGGTAGGGTTGAGGAGAGGGACGGGGCTGTTGGGTAGGGTGGAGGAGGGGGAGTGGTGGGGTCATTGAAGCAGAATATTCCGCCTCCACACCACAGTCGAGTCGATGTTTCAAGTCTGTGTAATCACGGCGTGAGTTTATAGAGATTGGTCACGTTAGCAAAGTATTTGGGCGGAAGGGTTCGATGAGGTACTACGTAGTGATTCCTGGATAGCCTGTATACCTAGGGCTGGGGTGTAGAGGAGGGAGGTAGAGGAAGAGATAGAGGAAGGAGGTAAAGGAAGGAGGATATAAAGGAAGGAGATAGAGAAGGAGATAGAGGAAGGGATAGAGAAGGAGATAGAGGAAGGAGGAGGTAAAGGAAGGCGATAGAGGAGGGAGGAAGAGGCAATAGCTGTAGAGTTGTCGTTCGTTCTTGTCTTTCATTAGTTAGGTTAGGTCTTTCATGGCATCAGAGTCCATATCGAACCATTTACAAGTGTTAGAAGCATACCATTCACAAGCAAAATATGTACCGTATCATACACATCCTTTATAAACAGTTTGATACACTCATACACACATCCTTCATAAACGGGCCAAGTGGAAGGCAGAAGTGAAATAGCCAAGGGAAGAGTTGACAAGATTGTTAACTAAGGAGACGAAGTTGAAGAGGACCTATGAAGCTATACTAAGCGTCAAAGGTCACAAGAAGAAGAAGAAAAAAAATACACCTCTTCATTGCAGTTCAGTTCCTCCACTAATTTTACCCTACCAGTTACAGTGCAGTTCCCGGGTCTTCCTGTATGCTTCGTGTATGGCACAGGTGTCCCTCGCCGGCACCCTTCACTCACCTGTGTTCAGCCACCTTACCTGCCTAACCCCAGACTCACTCTTGTTCCGTTAACGACTAGTACGTATCGGGACAAAGCTAGACACAGGAACGCAGCACCTTACCTCTCCTACTATAATTCCCTTTCATCCTACATCCTCTGTTGCCCTTCTCACCCCCTCCTGCCCTTCCTTCCCTCTCTCACTTTCCTTGCAGCTGTTACTTCTCTTCCCTTCCTTCTCATCCCTTCCTTCCTGCCCTTCCTTCCCTTCCTCACTTTCCTTGCAGCTCTGACTTCTCTTCCCTTCCTTCCTGCCCTTCCTTCCCATTGTCACCTTCCTTGCAACTCACTGTGACCAGCCGTGTAGAAATTAGTCAGCCAGACGCATACAGTGAGGGAGGGACAATGGCTTCTCGGATACAGGCGTAGTTACATAACTCTAGCAAGTCTCAACCTCTCGCCACACACGGGGTGGGCCGCGCTTCCTCGCAGATCCATAATTCATAGAGCCTTACCGAGCATGCAAAGATGAATATATGTATCTTGTTCATCTGTTTTTCTGTGCATCTCATCTCAAACTCCATTATTTATTCTCTCTCTCTCCTCTCTCTTCTCTCTCTCTCTCTCTCTCTCCTCTCTCTCTCTCTCTCTCTCTCTCTCTCTCTCTCTCTCTCTCTCTCTCTCTCTCTCTCTCTCTCTCTCTCTCTCTCTCTCTCTCTCTCTCTCTCTCTCTCTCTCTCTCTCTCTCTCTGCCTGTCTTTGTCTCTCTCTCTGCCTGTCTCTTTCTTTCTCTCTCACTCTCTCTCTCTGTCTCTATCTCTGTCTCTCTTCTCTCTCTCTCTCTCTCTCTCTCTCCCCTCTCTCTCTCTCTTCTCTCTCTCTCTCTCTCTCTCTCTCTCTCTCTCTCTCTCTCTCTTTGTCTCTCTCTCAGCCTGTCTTTCTCTGTCCTGTCTCGTCTGTCTTCTCTCTCTCTCTCTCTCTCTCCTCTCTCTCTCTCTCTCTCTCTCTCTCTCTCTCTCTCTCTCTCTCTCTCTCTCTCTCTCTCTCTCTCTCTCTCTCTCTCTCCTCTCTCTCTCTCTCTCTCTCTCTCTCTCTCTCTCTCTCTCTCTCTCTCTCTCTCTCTCTCTCTTCTCTCTCTCTCTCTCTCTCTCTTCTCTCTCTCTCTCTCTCTCTCTCTCTCTCTCTCTCCTCTCTCTCTCTCTCTCTCTCTCTCTCTCTCTCTCTCTCTCTCTCTCTCTCTCTCTTTTCTCTGATACAGGACCATCGGGATAAGCCAGGGGCACCGTCAGCCTCTCTCACAAGGTTCATGATTCTTGCACAGAACCCATTACAAGGATTACAGTAATTTATAGCATGACAGGATGGTTGCGTGGACAGGAAATCGGGATGACGTATAGACCTGAGTTGAAAGCGTTGGATTACCTGGCTATTGCGTTGAGATGGATGAGTAAATGGATGGTATAGTTGATAGTAGTTGAATGTGAGAGCTGCGTTAATAGGGACCAGGCTAGGTATGGTTGACAGTACTTTATTTTGAGATTTGCTCTGACAGAGGTCGTGTTCGTGTTGAGTGAAAAAGTTTTTGTTGATGTGTGATGAGCAGAAACGCAGTGGCAGGGCGAGGCATTAACCCCTTGAGACCCAATACGTAATTTCCATTGTAATTTGGCTTACCATAAGACGATTTTTAGTGACTATAAGCAATATTTTATAGATATGACCTGTTTAGTATCCTTGTCGACTAACTAATTTGGTATATTCAGTTATACTTATCGATATTTTATGGCTTAAAAAAATATTTCTTTTAGCAAAGGAAAGATCTGGTGTGAAGGGGTTAAAGGAGGAAGAAAGAAGAAAGGAGGAGACTTGTGGAGGAAGAAAAAATGATGAAAGGGACCTGAAGGGATGCGAAACTGACCGACGAGGAGATAATCTGTGTGTGTGTGTGTGTGTGTGTGTGTGTGTGTGTGTGTGTGTGTGTGTGTGTGTGTGTATTCATCTAGTTGTATTCATCTAATTGTATTTTACAGGGCCTGAGCAACGCTCGTGTGGCCCCGTCTCCATATCAATATTTTTATCATTCATCCTTAGTGTTTAGTTTTGGCCGAAGCCACCACCCCGGAGAGCAGGTCACAAACCTCCGGCTAACACCCGGTACCCATTCACTGCTGGGTGGACAAGGGGCTCGGGTTTTAAGGAAACAGCCCATCTGTTTCCGCTCCGCCCGGGGATCGAACCCGGGACTTCTCGGTTGTGAACCGAGCGTGCTTCCCCTATATTACGGAGTACCCTGTGTACACACACACACGGAGTGTGTGTGTGTGTGTTGTGTGTGTGTGTGTGTGTGTGTGAACCAACTCGTTCCCGCACCCTCTCAGTTAGCTGGTAATTATATGAGGAAACTTTTGGACACTGCTGCCTCACCTCGACGCCCGCACCTTCGTCAAGAGGTCAAGAAGGCGAGGCCTGGCGTTGGACTGAGAGGGAGTCACGGGCTAAAAGAGAGAGAGAGAGAGAGAGAGAGAGAGAGAGAGAGAGAGAGAGAGAGAGAGAGAGAGAGAGAGAGAGAGAGAGAGAGAGAGAGAGAGAGTAGGAGGGGGCAGGGATCAGTGCACCATCTTGTTCAAGAAAAGATTCAGTAGCCAATGGACTCGCTGCATGCAAGTTTCATTGGCGGAGTAGGTCACAAGTCACGATCTTTGGCATCAGATTGCTCGCAACATAAGCTAAAGTATGCATTATGTGTAGGACAGTGCTCCCCTGCCAACACTCCCTGCCTGCAACATAAAGCCTGCAGTGTAGAACAGTCTTCCCCTGTCAACACTCCCTGCCAGCAACATAAAGCCTGCAGTGTAGAACAGTGCTCCCCTGCCACACTCCCTGCCAGCAACATAAAGCCTGCAGTGTAGAACAGTGCTCCCCTGCCACATTCCCTGCCAGCAACATAAAGCCTGCAGTGTAGAACAGTGCTCCCCTGCCACACTCCCTGCCAGCAACATAAAGCCTGCAGTGTAGAACAGTGCTCCCCTGCCACATTCCCTGCCAGCAACATAAAGCCTGCAGTGTAGAACAGTGCTCCCCTGCCACACTCCCTGCCAGCAACATAAAGCCTGCAGTGTAGAACAGTGCTCCCCTGCCACATTCCCTGCCAGCAACATAAAGCCTGCAGTGTAGAACAGTGCTCCCCTGCCACATTCCCTGCCAGCAACATAAAGCCTGCAGTGTAGAACAGTGCTCCCCTGCCACATTAAACTTAAACTGTCACTAAACTTAGAACAGGATGACCGTGTGGATGCTAGTAGTGACCCACTAGCATTGCATAGCCTAACATATCCACTTTCCCAGTATATCTATCCTGATGGATTGAAAACACAACACAGTGATGCCGCATTTTCAATTTTAAGCATGAATATTAGAAGTCTCCCAAGTAACCTGCAGATGTTTATTGACCAATGCTTGAATAATTGTAGTGTAAAGTTTGATGTTATGGGATTCTCTGAAACAAGACTGGATAATGATTTAGTTTCTTTGTATGATATGCCAGGATATAACTTGTATGCAATGAATAGGGACAGAAATGGTGGAGGGGTGTGCATGTATGTAGCTAATATCTTTAATTCATGTGTGTTACCTGACTGCTGTATGATAGAGAAACATTTTGAATGCGTCTGTGTAGAAATAAGTTGCAGTGAAAAGGAGACTAATTTTATAGCTTCTGTATACAGACCACCTAAGGGAAACATCTCTGAATTTCTCAATGCTATTGATCTTTTGTTTGATTTCATTGAAGTTAAGAAGTTTACTTATGTTTATTTTTTGGGGGACTGGAATCTGGATCTACTTAAATTAAGTGATCCTGGTGTAATGGATTTCATGAATGTAATGTACTCCCATGGATGTTATCCCCTAACAACGAAACCTACTAGAGTAACTGACAATAGTGCTACATTAATAGATCATATATGGGCCTCCTATCCGGAGAAAAATGTAAAAAACTGTATTCTATACACGGACTTAACGGATCATTTTCCAGTTACTCACAATTTGTTCGAAAATTTAATTATGAAATCCACAGCTATATACAAAAGAGGTGCCTGTCTGAGATAAACATCAACAAATTTTTAAGGGTGACAGCAAATACAAATTGGATACAGATCTTAGATATTAATGATCCAAATGAGGCATTTGATAAATTCTATAGTCTATACAATGAAAACTTCCAAATATGCTTTCCACTAAGAAAGGTTAAGATTAATAATAAACATATTAAAAGTCCTCATATTACTTCGGGTTTACGAAACAGTATCCGAGAAAAGCACAGACTGGAAAGATTGGCTGCCAAATGGCCTTTAACATATGGACTTCGATATAGAAAATACAGGAACAAGCTCGTAACCCTTCTGCGTGTTGCCAAAAATAATTATCATAAAGATCAGTTAAAACTTAGACAAGGAAATGTTAAATCAACATGGACCGTTATAAACAACTTGATGGGCAGGAAAAATGGCAGACACAGTAATGAAATAAAACTGAAAAATGACATTGATCTTGCTGCAAATATCTTCAATAATCACTTTTTGAATATACCAGAAAATCTAAATCATCCCAATGACATTCAATTAAATTCTCACAAGCAATATTTTAATAATCCTGCAGAAATGTCATTGTATTTGTATCCAGTTACCAAAGAGGAAGTTCAACAGCACCTTAAGTCTCTGAAAAACACAGCAGCAGGCTATGATGACATCCCCCCAAGTCTCCTCCGACACACAGCTCAGTACATTGATGTCCCACTTACTCATGTCATTAACCAGTGTTTTAAGGAAGGATGTTTCCCAGATAAACTAAAAACAGCAAATGTAATTCCCATCCATAAATCAGGCGATAAAGGAGATGAAAACAATTATCGACCAATATCTATTTTACCATCAATAAGTAAATTGTTTGAAAAATCTATTGTAAAAAGATTTAGTGGATTTTTGGAAAATTTTAAATTGTTATCTGAATATCAGTTTGGCTTTCGCAAAAACAAATCAACGGAAAAAGCAATAGCAAAGTTCACAAGTGAAGTGTATAACTGTCTGGAAAGGAAATTTCATGTTGTAGGAATATTTCTAGACTTGTCTAAAGCTTTCGACTCACTTAATCATAAAATATTATTAGATAAACTTGAAAATTTGGGAATAAGAGGTGTACCACTTAAACTATTCACTAGCTACTTGACAGACAGGAAACAAGCAGTGTTTTGTAACAACAATATATCCACGCAGAAAAGTACCAATAGGGGAGTGCCTCAGGGATCAATTTTGGGGCCTTTACTATTCTTGGTATATATTAATGATATTTGTAATGCCAGTTATAACTTCAGCTATGTTATCTTTGCAGACGACACAAATCTTCTCTTAAAAGATAGGGCATTAGATCAGTTACATGTTAAAGTTAATAGTGAACTAGAGAATATATCGAAATGGGTTTTAGCTAATAAACTATCTGTAAACATAAGAAAAACTAATTATATACTCTTTCAAAATCGTTCTGTTGCTAATATTTTAGGCTCAGTTTACCTTGGAGAAAATGAAATTCAGAGAGTCACTTACATTAGATTTCTGGGTGTTATTATTGACGAAAATTTAAATTGGAAAAAACATATACAATCTGTAAATTTGAACTTATCAAAAATGTGTGGAATTTTATACAGAATTAGGCACAACTTAACGACTGAAGCTTTGCGAAGCATATACTATTCTTTATGTTATCCATATATAATTTACTGTTTGTCTGTCTGGGGATGTACTTGGCCTTCCACTGTAAAAGATGTTTTCATTGCACAAAAGAAAATAATAAGAACAATTACCTTTAAAGGCAAGTATGATCATACAGATTTATTATTTAATGATTTAGGGTTACTGAAATTTGAGTTTTTAAAAAAAATATTTTCTTGTACTTACAATTTACAATGGTATAAATGATATAGTGATAGTAATACATTATTTAAAGTTCTTCACCACAGTCAAGGTACGCGGGGAAACCATATTGACCTGATATGTCCACAACCACGAACAACATTATATAAACATTCACTGCACTGTGTTGGTCCTAATTGTTGGAACAATTTACCAAACAATTTGAAAAGTATTAACAATTTTAATACATTTAAAAATAGACTTAAGATTTACTTTTTCCATCAACAGAATCAAAACATTAGGGATTAATATGAATATTCTTCACATCATTAGTATTTTCAGTAGCAAAATTAGTGTTTAATTGTATCAATCAACTTGGGTAATTGTTATGGTAGTTAACATTTTTTTATTTGTAAATATATTTTAGTTATTGCCGCCCTTCATATATTTATAATATTTTGTACACTGTTCCTGTCCGCCAGGGAGCTGTTGCTCGGCGGACTAATGCCTAAGATCACATTTGTATATACTTATATAATATATGTACTTCTAAAGATATGGCAATAAACTAAACTAAACTAAACTAAACATTCCCTGCCAGCAACATAAAGCCTGCAGTGTAGAACAGTGCTCCCCTGTCAACACCCTCCATCCCTCTCCGTCCTTTCCCTCCCGTCCCTTCCCTCCCTGTCCTCCCCAAGCCCCTCCACATCCCGTCTCCTCCCCTTCTCCCTCATCACACTGGCTATAATCGTCACAATGACTCTCTTCCCCTCTACCCCGTCTCGGCCGTGTAACGTTCGGGTGCCTGTGATGCCGAGGGAAAGGAGTGTCAGTGTGCGCGAGAGACAAGTATAGCAGCCTGAGAGAGAGTCTGTCACGCACGGGCACAGACGGACGCCCTGCCTATGACACTAGTGACTGAGGAACTACTGAAAGAGAGAACATGGCCAGGAAATGAGGGGCGCGTGTGGTGAGGGTGAGTGAGGAAGGATAGAGCGTCATTGCCTCAAGGTTGGCCTCACAGAGGAAGAGAGGGCTCGGGGGGGAGGGGTTAATGGGGGAGAGGGAAGGAGGCGGTGACGTAAGCAATAGCAAGGACTTATCAGTGTAGCACCGCCGCCGCTACCCAGCAGCCCGCCCAGCAGTGTCCCTCAAGCGGCTTTCGGGTGTTGTTAGGCCTCAACCTACCCGTACACGCGCGAGTGTCAGCGTCCCGCCCCTCGGCTCTCTGCCCTCCCTCCCTATTGTGCCCAGGTGAGGTGGCGTGCACACACACACACACACACACACACACACACACACACACACACACACACACACACACACATGCACACACACACACACACACACACACACACACACACACACACACACACACACACACACACACACACACACACACACACACACACACACACACACACACAGGCACACACACACACACACATGCACACACACACAGACACACACACACACACACACACACACACACACACACACACACACACACACACACACACACACACACACACACACACACACACACACACACACACACACACACACACACACACACACACACACACACACACACACACACACACACACACACACACACACACGAGTAATGGCCCTGAGGCCGAAACTTTGACGCATCAAGTGACGGTGCCCGGTGAAGATGGAAGGATTCCTGCAATCACCAGTCGTCACCTGCCTCCTGACGGGCCGCCCTTCCGTCCTTGCCCTTCCACGTCTGCCTCGGCTTTTAAGCACCACTCAAAACAAAAATATTTTTCCCTTCAACGGTGTAACGATGGGCACGCAACTCTGTAACACCGAGGACAACTACAGTACTTGTGTTTCATGTTTTTTAACCCATCCGTAATTTTGTACCATAAAAACATCACCAAAAAGCCGCTATTAACCATCGTGTTTGCGCCGCTCTTTCTGTGACCAGTGCCAGCCATGAACGACCACCCGATCGCCCTGGCAGCTGTATCTTTCTTCACTTGTGTGCCGGACGCTTCTTACCTTCGTCTTCTTATCATTTCTCTTAATTGTTATCGTTGACAGTTATTTAAGCATAGCTGTCCGTAAGCTGCAATGGGGGAAGATAGAAGTTGTAATGTTTTATCTCCTCAGATCCGCCGGTGTTCTATGAGCCGCATATCGATATTAAGACTGGACATAAAGAGGCACACGTGATGAGATTCATGAGGTGACTGTAAGCCTGCTGAGGAACCATTGTCCTTGTTGCCGGGGCGTCACCAAAGCCGTGCATGATGATAGCTATCCATGAATTATTACACCCTGCATTTGCTTCAGAAGGTTTGGTGGCTCCGTCGATTCTGAGAGCCACTGTAAGGGGGGTTAATCTCCGGCCCCGATCATCTCCTTAACCAAAAGAAGAGATTGCACATAAGTATTAACCCCTTGAGACCCAGAGCGTAATTTCCATTGAAATTTGGCTACCATTAGACAATTTTTTGTGACTATAAGCAATAATTTATAGATATGACTGTTTAGTATCATTCTCGACTAACTAATTTGATATATTCAGTTACTTTTCGTAATTGTATGGCTAACAACAGACGATTTTTTATAGCAAAGGAAAGATCTAGGCGTGAAGGGGTTAATATGATCACCAGAGCCTGCAAGTGTGGCGCATTAGTTCAGGATACATGTCACGTCCTGCTCCTTAAGGCATCGCTTGAATTCGGAAATGGAGATGTAGGTCAGACTCGTATAATTTGTCTGCAGTGACGCCGGTGCCCTGTGTCTGAACGCATACCAATGCGTCTCAACACTGATCTCTCCATCGATAAGCCTGAGGCGCCCTTCAGGTAGCTCTGATGAAGATGCCTGCACACTGCGCAGTGGCCATTGCAAAAGCAGTTTTATTTTCGAATGTTTTGGTGAATTTTTTTTTTTTAAAGTCCTCTGTGCTGTATCATTGTACCGTTTATACCGTATTCTGTTGGTGCAAAATTATTGCTTTTCTTCTTCATCTTTTTTTTTCTTTCTACTACTGCTATTACTGGTATGTTGCTACTACTAACTGCTACTACTACTATTTTTTTTTTTTTTTTTTTTTTTTTTTTTTTTTTTTTTTTTTTTTTTTTTTTTTTTTTTTTTTTTTTTACATTTGTGCCTATAGCGCCTGTAGGCAGTGGTGACCCAGGGCTCGTATGGTAGGCTCTGGAGGTTCACTTGAGGGCTGTGATGGTTGGCCCTCGCCCGTGGTGGAGCAGGCAGGATTTTTATAGTGACGCCTGTGATTAGAGGCTCATGCCGCCCCCCTGTGTCCTCCGATGCACTCACAATCGAAGGTAGAGTTAATGGGCAGGGCATGTGGGTGTTCTTAGGCCACTCGACGGTGCAGAAAGGTTTTGGTTTTCGTCGGGGATCGAACTCGGGTCACCGAGAACGCCAGTCGGAGAAGCTAACCATTCTGCTACCGCCTCCATACTGCTGCTGCTGCTACCTGCTGCTGCTACTACTACTACTACTACTACTACTACTACTACTACTACTACTACTACTACTACTACTACTACTTTTCTTCTTTTTCCTTATCATTACTATTATCATCATGACGTCGGGTGTTCCTAATGATGTCATAATTATACACTAGCAAGTTTGTACGAACGGGACATTGAGAACTTAGCAACAGCTCCATGTTAAAGCTTGAAGCAGGACTGAGCAGGGCGTTGAGGCTGTGTGCGCTTCGTCAGTTGTACCTCATTTTACTCTAACTTTACTTAAATTTTACTCTTATCACTTTACTTTAATTTTACTTATTACTTTACTTGCATTTTACTCTTAACACTTTACTTTCATTTTACTCCTATCACGTTACTTTCATTTTACTGCTATCACTTTACTTTCATTTTACTGCTATCACGTTACTTTAATTTTACTGCTATTACTTTACTTTTATTTTACTGCTATTACTTTACTTTTATTTTACTGCTATTACTTTACTTTCATTTTACTGCTATTACTTTACTTTTATTTTACTGCTATTACTTTACTTTCATTTTACTGCTATTACTTTACTTTTATTTTACTGCTATTACTTTACTTTTATTTTACTGCTATTACTTTACTTTCATTTTACTGCTATTACTTTACTTTCATTTTACTGCTATTACTTTACTTTTATTTTACTGCTATTACTTTACTTTCATTTTACTGCTATCACGTTACTTTCATTTTACTGCTATCACTTTACTTTTATTTTACTTTACATAATTTTACTCCTATTTACAAACATCTATAGGCTGAGAGAGAGAGAGAGAGAGAGAGAGAGAGAGAGAGAGAGAGAGAGAGAGAGAGAGAGAGAGAGAGAGAGAGAGAGAGAGAGAGAGAGAGAGAGAGAGAGAGAGAGAGAGAGAGAGAGAGAGAGAGAGAGTAATGTGTAAACAGTCCTGAAATCTGAGTACAAAAAGACCTTGTTTAATCTCACATTTCCTGCGATGTTTATGAATGGGAAAATTGCACGATATTTAGACTCATTTCACGAATTCATGTTTTTAGAAGGATTTTTCAGAGGTAGGAAATATTTTTGATTACATTTTTCGTACTCTCCATCATGATTCAATTAGTCCATATGGTCTTTACGCCGCCTCTTCTGTTTGATGCTGAAGTGCTGAATGTGAGGATGGGGGATCGTTATAAACATTTGTGAGGTGCTGAAGGGATGATGATGGCTACTCACTGACAAAGAGAGAGAGAGAGAGAGAGAGAGAGAGAGAGAGAGAGAGAGAGAGAGAGAGAGAGAGAGAGAGAGAGAGAGAGAGAGAGAGAGAGAGAGAGAGAGAGAGAGAGAGAAGCTTTGAGTCTCTGGCTAGGCTTCATATACACATTTTTATGATATTTTTACAGGTCCTCCTCCTCCTCCTCCTCCTCCTCCTCCTCTCCTCCTCCTCCTCCTCCTCCTCCTCCTCCTCCTCCTCCTCCTCCTCCACCTTCTCCTCCTCCTCTTCTTCCTCCTTCTTCTTGCGTTGTTGTCATCGTAATTTTTTCTCATGATGGTCAAGTCAAGTCAAGAGCAAGTCATTAGTGCGAGGATCAAGCGAGTCATTAGTCCTGCCCTTCAGCTTGCCCTTCAGCTTGCCCTTCAGCTTGACCTTCAGCTTGACCTTCCTGCTGTTAATTGTTGTTGTCTGGGATGTGTCGCTCGTTTTGTCCTCTACTCGTTTTGGTAATTGAGACAGTTAGCGAGTTTCAAGCATTTCATCGTGACTACAAGATGACTCGAGAAAAGTTAATATTCTGAGAGACACGTGAGGGTTGTTTATGCCAAGAACACTAAGAGAGACATTTATAATTCTAAGAGAGACCAAGAGAGACATTTCCAATATTAAGAGAGACCAAGAGAGACATTTATAATACTAAGAGAGACCAAGAGAGACATTTATAATACTAAGAGAGACCAAGAGAGACATTTATAATACTAAGAGAGATTAAGAGAGTATTTAAGATTAGAGTAGTATTTAGAAGTATTAGAAGCATTATAATATAGTAGTAATAGAAGAATATTTAAATTGTTGAGTGTGTTTGTTGTTTGTTAGGAAATGGCTGAAGGAGTGGCGCTGGTACAGTCATAACATTATAATAATGATAATAATAATAATGATATAATAATAATAGAATGAACGAATGATGGTAAATAGCTATTGAAACTCCCTAAAAGTAGTCTTTATGAGGCAATTAGACTATCAAGGCGAGAAACACTAAATTGTATGATGAATTAATAAAAAAAAAAAAAAGAGACCAATATAATCGATAACAAAATCTTTCATTGTAGTTTCATCTTTCATTGTACAGTTTCATCTTTCATTGTACAGTTTCATCTTTCATTGTACAGTTTCATCTTTCATTGTACAGTTTCATCTTTCATTGTACAGTTTCATCTTTCATTGTACAGTTTCATCTTTCATTGTACAGTTTCATCTTTCATTGTACAGTTTCATCTTTCATTGTACAGTTCCATCTTTCATAGTACAGTTTCATCTTTCATTGTACAGTTTCATCTTTCATTGTACAGTTTCATCTTTCATTGAACAGTTTCATCTTTCATTGTACAGTTTCATCTTTCATTGTTTCAGTTCCATCTTTCATAGTACAGTTTCATCTTTCATTGTACAGTTTCATCTTTCATTGTACAGTTTCATCTTTCATTGTACAGTTTCATCTTTCATTGTACAGTTTCATCTTTCATTGAACAGTTTCATCTTTCATTGTACAGTTCCATCTTTCATAGTACAGTTTCATCTTTCATTGAACAGTTTCATCTTTCATTGTACAGTTCCATCTTTCATAGTACAGTTTCATCTTTCATTGAACAGTTTCATCTTTCATTGTACAGTTTCATCTTTCATTGTACAGTTTCATCTTTCATTGTACAGTTTCATCTTTCATTGTACAGTTTCATCTTTCATTGTACAGTTTCATCTTTCATTGTACAGTTTCATCTTTCATTGTACAGTTTCATCTTTCATTGTACAGTTTCATCTTTCATTGTACAGTTTTCATCTTTCATTGTACAGTTTCATCTTTCATTGTACAGTTTCATCTTTCTTGTACAGTTTCATCTTTCATTGTACAGTTTCATCTTTCATTGTACAGTTTCATCTTTCATTGTACAGTTTCATCTTTCATTGTACAGTTTCATCTTTCATTGTACAGTTTCATCTTTCATTGTACAGTTTCATCTTTCATTGTACAGTTTCATCTTTCCTTTCACGATTCTTGTATCCGCACAACCACACCCTTAACCCCTTGAGACACAGATCTTTCTTTTGGTATAAAGTGTATGTTGTTAGCCATAAAATTACGAAAAGTAACTGAATATACCAAATTAGTTAGTCGACAAGGATACTAAACAGGTCATATCTATAAAACATTGCTTATTTTCACTAAATTTCGTCTAATGGTACCCAAATTACAATGGAAATTACGTTCTGGGTCTCAAGGGGTTAAGTCGTTTTCGTATACAACTCCTAAACTTTTCATATCTACACTAAAAATTCCAGGAACAAACAACAATACTTTACATGTATACTTTTATCTATCAACAGAAAAAAATATCTTTGTTTTTATACAGCTTTCATACAATATTTTATTATCTTTTTAACAACAAAAACACTATTTGTATACTTCGATCTTTTCTTATAATTATGAGCCAGATATTCACACATCCACTTGTAGCACTCGTCCATACATAGCCTTACACTCTAAGCCACACTGTTAAGGTAGCTATGTAGGGCCCTTTATAGCTCCATGCCGTTAAAGGTAGCTATACATATGATAACCCTATATAACCATGATAACCATGTATAGGATAACCATGTAGTATAGGGTTATCCATGCATACTTATCCTTTTGAGACCCAGAACGTAATTTCCATTGTAATCTGGCTACCATTAGACGAATTTTAGTGAATATAAGCAATATTTTATAGATATGACCTGTTTAGTATCATTGTCGACTAACTAATTTGGTATATTCAGTTACTTTTCGTAATTGTATGGCTCGACAACATACAATTGTTTATAGCAAAGGAAAGATCTGGGTGTGAAGGGGTTAACAAGGGACCTGCGTAGGGTTTGGCAGGGCAGAGGTGATGGACAGGCGACATAACCTGTAAAGGGGTTCATGGGGCGAGAAGTCATCATGTATACTTCTTAGGTTGTCTTATTTTTTTTTCCTATAAAGTGTTGTAAGGATAGTGTGTGAGTGTGTTGAGGCGAGAGTGAAATTGTATCTCAGGGCGAATCTAGGACGTTTTTTACCACTATTATGTGTAGTCTCTCTCTCTCTCTCTCTCTCTCTCTCTCACTCTCTCTCTCTCTCTCTCTCTCTCTCTCTCTCTCTCTCTCTCTCTCTCTCTCTCTCTCTCTCTCTCTCTCTCTCTCTCTCTCTCTCTCTCTCTCTCTCTCTCTCTCTCTCTCTCTCTCCAACCCTCTATATAGCTGTCTCCCTGTCCATTCCTCTCTTCCCTCAGCTTAACTTCAAGACAAGTCAACCATTTTTCCTCGGTCCGCCCTATACCCGGCCTTCTGTCTCCTCTTTCTGTCTTTCTATTTCCCCCGTCTTCTGTCTCTCTTTCTGTCTCTATTTATCACTCTCTCTTCACCATCCAACCCTCCGTATATCTGTAACCCAGTCCATTCCTCTCTTCCCTAAGCTTAACTTCAAGACAAGTCAACTCTTATCCTCCTCCCGCCATCCCCCTCCTCACCATCATCACAACGCTCCTCCTGCTCCCTCCTGTTCCCCTTGCCAGCCAGCCGC
>JACEEZ010001296.1:172500-182630 GCA_016584305.1 Chionoecetes opilio
TAACAGTGAGGATTGTGGATAACACTTGCCCTTGGGAGAATGACAGACAATCGATGGACAAAACATTCCAAGAAGTTATCATATATTTGTCATATGAAGTCGAGTAAGATATGAAGATTGACACATATTTTACCCGCAGTCCAGATGTCCAGTTTATCACGTAAAGTACATCCAGTAATATGGTAGAATAATGCACGACATTGACCGTGAACATTGAGCCACCTTCTCGATGCGGTACTCGGAAAAAATGGCACCATAAAAAATGGCACAGGAATAAATGGCACCAGAAAAAATGGCACAGGAATAAATAGCACAAAGGTTGGATTAGGAAAAAATTGCACATAAAAGTAATGGCATCTTATAGTGTCGATTACTAGTTATGTTAGTTAGGTTAGGTTAGGTAAACAAATACAAATATGTAAATACTTTGCATATTTGAAGAAGTTCTCAAAATGTTCTTTTTATTCCTTGCCTGAAGACTACGTCATTTTTTCCTGTGTCATTTTCTCATGTGCCATTATTTCCTGGGCCATTAATTTCTGTGCCACTTTTTCCTGTGCCATTTTTTCCTGTGCCATTTTTTGCTACATTCTCTTGCTGCGAGTGTGGGCGTCAGCTAGCCTTCACGCTGCGCCCTTTGGATGTATATGTCAGCCTGATGGGCGTGGAGACATGGCTAAGAGGCTTATGGCGTGGGCGTGAGATGAGGTGTCGCGTCGCCCCCTCGCCGTGTTCCTGATCAATGATGACACGAGGCTGGCTGACCCGCCACTGCCACTGCCACCCTGCCGCTGACACCCTGCCACTGCCACCTGCCACTGCCACCCTGCCGCGGACACCCTGCCACTGCAACCCTGCCCCTGTCACTGCCACCCTGCCGCGGACACCCTGCCACTGCAACCCTGCCCCTGTCACTGCCACCCTGCCGCGGACACCCTGCCACTGCCACCCTGTCACTGCTACCCCGCCACTGCCACCTTGTCACTGCCACCCTGCCGCGGACACCCTGCCACTGCCTCCCTGCCGCGGACACCCTGCCACTGCCACCTTGCCGCGGACACCCTGCCACTACCACCCTGCCGCGGACACCCTGCCACTGCCACCCTGCCGCGGACACCCTGCCACTGCCCCCCTGCCGCGGACACCCTGCCACTGCCACCCTGCCGCGGACACCCTGCCACTGCCACCCTGCCGCGGACACCCTGCCACTGCCACCCTGCCGCGGACACCCTGCCACTGCCACCGTGCCACTGCCACCTCCCACCCACCCACAGAGGAGGTGGCCGCTCGCGCCTCCCCAACAAATCATCCATAACACCTTCCCGCCGCGCAGCAGTGTGTCGCCTTCGTGTTGTACAGTGGCGTTCATGGCTTGTTTCTGGCTAGTTTGTTTCACCGTCGCGCTACGTTAGTTGCCCAAAGCGTTCCTTCTTCCTCCTTTTTCCTCCTCCTCCTCCTCCTCCTCCTCCTCCTTCCCTACACATCAGCCCTGCACGTTGTCGGCACGCTGGGCGTAGTGGCATGGCAACTGATGATGTGCGGTATTTGTCACTAGTGATAACTTGTTAACTAGGGGTTATAACTTGGGGGGAGGGTGGGCTTATAGGGAAATTTTTAAGTGAACATTTGCAACTCTCGGCGAGACGTACTGTGCTAGTACAAAACATGTATCAAACAAGTAAAAGTATTTACATTTTTAGTATTCTGAATATTGAAATACAGTTAATTTAAATACTCAATCAAGTATTTAATAATGTATTTAAATACATGAAAATAAATGTGGTTTTGAATACAGTTATAATTTCATTAATATATTTGAAAACGTATTTAAATACTGCCCAGCACTGTTAATCATTCGTGATTGCAATATCTCTGAAGGTATCTAAGGTATCTCTGAATATCAGCGACACAGCAGCTTTGATACGTTGTCACGGTTAGGTCTGGTTTCATGCTCTCGGCCTTGTCCCGGCACCGCGTCGCGCGTCAACAGCTGAACATTGGTCTTGAAGGCGTCATCGTTAAGGGAATTTTTTTTATGTACATTATTGTTTTTACATTTTTGGATAAGAAATATCGCATCCATTTTTTTTACAATCAACCTATTGAGGACTTTGCTAGAATTAATGCAGTTTATTTTCTAAAGTATAATATAATACGAGTGACTTGGAGCTGTTCTTGATCAAATCTATCGTGAACGAACAATTCTTTGTCAAAATATGTCGACAGCGGCTAAGCAATATCATAATTGAAGCATTATTGTAATGCAGAATTGATTAATTTCTTTCTCAAGAAAAATATAGCGTGCATCAGTAGTGGCAAATCGCAACAGCAGTCCCATCACGATAGGATATAAAGGTATTAAGGTTCGGTGGAAAGGCTGCCAGATATCGCTTGCTGAACGAAACTGTGTGTAAAATGTGATAATACTCCGCTGTCACCACGGGTTAGGAGGCGTCGCGCGCTGCGAAAATAAAAACAAACAGTGTTTGTGACTTTGCCTCAGAAAAAAAAACATAGACTTGATCTCGACTCATCATACATATTACAGTAAGTTGATGGACGACACGGCGTGACGGGCGGCGAGGGTGTCCCTACATAACCTGCCCTGCGTGTCAAGGGGTGGGCGTGTGGGCGGGAAGGGGCGGAACAGTGTCTATATTCCCACCTTTCCTTCGCTGCGTCAGATAGAGTGGATCAGGTATAAGAATGTTTGATTTTCCGCCACTTTTATGGAGGCTGAACAATTTTTCCTTAACTTTTCCCTTTTCACTCGAATTTTTTATTTTGTTATTTTTTTGGGGGGGGTTTCGTTTTTCAAGAAAATTTTCGACATGCGATATTGACCTGCCGAGCTGCAACGTTGCCCGCCTCTGTCCGCGACAATCTTAACACATCTTGGCAGGAAACTTTTGTGGGTTTTAGATTCGTTTAAACATGGATGTTTTAAAGTCTGCCTTTCCTCCCACCCACCACTACTCTGCTTCTGTCTGCAGGCTGGAAACGCATCGCCGGTAGTTTCGTGAAAGATTGTTTCAGTAACTTTTCTAACTAAAAGAGAAAACACAAAGTCGTTTGTCACTTCAGGAGTAACCAAATCCTAGATCGAAGATGTGTGTTTAAAACCCTATGTCACTTATGTGCACTGAATATAAGTGAATTCAGTGTTACATGTTTACCAATGGACTGGTCTGCTTTTAAAAGTGTATAAAGAAAGACTTCCTGTTTGCAGGAACTTATCAAGAGTTTACTGTGAATGCAGATTTGTTTCACTTTTAACACTACAATTTCGACATGAAAAGTACATGAGGTGTTGAAACGCAGACCCGCCACTGTAGGAAACACGTGCATGCCTCGGGGACACGTGTGGAAGTCATAGATTGGTGCTCTCACGACCTCCTTTCTGCCGCACTACAGCGTCCATCCCCATCTGTTTGAGCCACAGTGCGACACAGTTAACCCAGACTATAATTCTCCCTGAGATACGGGAAGGATTCATGAAATAGATGCTGCTGCGGCCATTCTGCAGTATGTATGAGACCATTCAGGTGCACTGGCTTGATCCACATTGCTCGAGGAGTCGCAGCTTGTATATCACCTCAGGCCTAATCGTGTCGTGTGTGCCGGTACATTAGTAGGCCGGGCGATGCTCAGCTCACCCAGCGCGGGAAGGAGGCATTAAGCACTAAGCACTAAGCACAAGCCAGTGCACCTGAATGAATGTCGTCGCCTTCGTGGTGCAGTGGCTAGCGTGCCTGGCTACGAATCTGCGGGCCCTGGTTCGATCCCGGGCCAGGGTGAGCCGGTGACCAGCCTACCCAGCTGTTCTTCCTTCCTTTCGGGGTTGATAAATGGGTACCTGGGGTAACCTGGGGAAGGTAACTGTGGTAACCCGGGAGTCACACTAGCCCTGTGTCCCGGGGTAACGGGTCCTCACCCACCACAGGCTCTAAGGGCTAATGCCACGGAGATGAACACCGCATGCCACGCGCAGCTTAGCGTGTGCTCCCATCTTTTACCTTTTACTAAGCACTAAGCACTAAGGAAGGCTCAAGTTTCTCTCAGCCTGTCACTGCGTTATTTTATATCACGTGTCGCCTGTGGGTGCTATGAGGAGGAGGGGCGGTGAGTACTGCTGGCCTGAGTATGTGTCTGAGTAGCTTCTTCTTTTTCTTCTTGTGACCTTTGACGCTTAGTATCGCTTCATAGGTCCTCTTCAACTTCGTCTCCATCTTGTCAACTCTTCCCTTGGCTATTTCACTTGGGATCTTATGACATTATACCGTGTGTACATGTGTCACGCCGCCATGAGCTGTGTCCTTCACGCCACTCACAATGGCGTAAAGGAAGACTAATGGAAAAATGTAAATCTTTCTGATTCATTACACGTGATTATTATTTAAGCTGCTGCCTCATTATTCATTGCTATCATACGAACGTTTGTTTCTTTCCCCATCAAACTTTTAAAATGCAAATGCTGGACAACTTCTTAAAAACCTCAACAGCAATGTTATTTTGTGTATGTTCTATCCTCGAAGAACACATTTATTTTCTGGCTGTGTATTTGCAATTTTGTTGTTGTTGTGGGAGTTGTTACAGCGGCCATACACCTTTACGTTTAATATTGGCTCACCTGCCTAAGAGCATATATACACTGACGCTGTTATCACCCCTTGGAATAATGTTGCTAAAGCTGTAGTGTCATAGTAGAGAGAGAGAGAGAGAGAGAGAAAGAGAGAGAGAGAGAGAGAGAGAGAGAGAGAGAGAGAGGAGAGAGAGAAGAAAAGAGAGAGAAGAGAGAGATGGGAGGAGAGAGAGAGAGAGAGAGAGAGAGAGAGAGAGAGAGAGAGAGAGAGAGAGAGAAGGGGGGGAGAGGGAACAGACAGACAGCGCAAGATAACCCACCAGTTGGTTATCGATCAGGGGTGGGTGGGTGGGTCAGCTCACCGTGCCGCTGCCCCAGCTGGCCGCTGCCCACCGCTGGGGCCCGCCAGGTGGCCGCCGCGTCGGACTGATGGATGCCGCTGGGGTGACTCCCTTCCCACGCTATGACATTGACAATTCTCTCTCTCTATATATATATGTAATGTCTATATAGGCCGTCTAGTTAGGATACTTAGCAACCCTCCTTCCTTACGGCACAGTACAGTACATATATTTGTTAACCCCTTCACGCCCAGATCTTTCCTTTGCTATAAAAAAATTTGTGTTTTCGAGCCATATAATTACGAAAAGTTACTGAATATATCAAATTAGTTAGTCGATAAGGATACTAAACAGGTCATATCTATAAAATATTGCACATATTCACTAAAAATCGTCTAATGGTACCCAAATTACAATGGAAATGACGTTCTGGGTCTCAAGGAGTTAAAAGAGTACAGTACATTTGGGTAATACAGGTGAGAACACTAACAGACGTGTGGTATATAAGTATCAAGTTGTGAAGACCGGGAGTGGTAACTTGTGGTATGCTAATGTTGGATACGCATGTAAGTTAGCAATTGTTTAGCACTCCGGGGGTCAAGGGAGATGTCCTGTGTCGCGAGGTGGGGAAAGATGTGCAGGAGGAAGAGGAGGAGGAGAAGGAGAGAGAAAGAGAAGGAGAAAAAGAAGAAGAAGAAGAAGAAGAAGGAAGAAGAAGAAGATTTAAGCAGGGTAGGAAGAGAGGGAGGACAGGCACTGATCTGGGAGTCTTAGGGGGGAGAGAGAAAAAAGAGAAAAGGAGAGAGAGAGGGGAGAGAGAGATAGAAGAGAGAGAGAGAGAGAGAGGAGAGAGAGAGAGAGAGAGAGGAGAGAGAGGAGGGGAGAGAGAAAAAAAAAAAAAGGGAGAGGGAGGAATAACGCAGCAGAGCGGGAAGGAAAGTTAGCAATTCCCGAAATGGATAAACAGAAAGATTTGGAGGTGGAATTGGGAGCGGCGGCAGGGTTGGGCAGGGGAGGGGAAGGGAAGGCAGGGGTGGGCAGGTAAAGCAGGTTTAGCAGGCTGGTAGCAGGCAAGTAAATCCTCCATCGCAAATAGAAGGCAGGTCTGAAATACGAGTGAGTGGACGGGAACATTCTTGGCTCATAGCTTCAGGTGTGACGCTGTGACGGCAACCCCAGCCTCGCCTCCTGCAGGGTGTTGAGGAGGCGGGCCACGGGCGGCCATGATCGAAGGATCCCCTCAGAGAGAAGGATTATCCCTAGACCCTCCTAGACCCTCCTTGACCCTCCTTCCCTCCACCCATCCCTCACATACCTCTCCTCCTCCTCTCCTCCTCTCTCCTCCTCCCTCCTCCTCCTCCTCCTCCTCCTCCTCCTCTCCTCCTCCTCCTCCTCCTCCCTCCTCCTCCTCCTCCTCTTCCTCCTCCTCCTCCTCCTCCTCCTCCTCCTCCTCCTCTCCTCCTCTCTCCTCCTCCTTCCTCCTCCTCCTCCTCCTCCTCCTCACCAAGCTCTTCACCACCTGCACGGATCAGCTGACACTGACAGGGATCAATTGACTGACGGATGACTTGACTAGAATGAACTGACAGTAGAATGACTGACTGACTGACTGACTGCGTAATGACGAGAATGCACTGTAAAGTTGCGTATAATAAAGTGACTGAGGTGAACTGTCCTAACCGTAACCTAACCTAACCAATGACTTGAGTTGTGACTGGTTAGGGTTGTGGAAGATGTGTAGTAGTTGTGGATAATGGTCGAAGGACAATTTGTGGATGAGAAATCAGCCCAGAACGAGGCGTTGTTTTAAAGGACGAAAGAAATGTTAAGTGAGTTGTCCAAGTTGAATGGCTGATATTACAGGTAGTCACCACCTTACAACACACAACACACACACACACACACACGACCAACACACACAACAAACACACACACACAAACACACACACACCAACACAACACACACACACACACACACACACACACACACACACAATGTACGTCTATACAACCTTATATTCCAGTGTTGTTTGTTTTACCTGATGTAACATTTTTATCCTCATTTGATCCATTTTGAACAATGTTATTTCTTATGATGGCTTCCTGTCGGGCCCCTTCGCCAGATATCAAGACTGGGCCGAGCGCTTCCTTCCTTCCTCCTTCCTTCCTTCCTTCCTTCCTTCCTTCTTCCTTCCTCACCATCCTACCTCTCAGGGCAGCAGAAGGGAAGGGTAATAGATCTTTTTTTCTATTTCTACTCCCTTCCTTTTTTTCCTTTTTCTACTGTACTATTTTACTATTTTATATTCTTTACTATACTATTATACACTTTACTATCATATATTTTTTACTATACTATTTTACTATTCTACTATTTTACTATTTCTACTATTTTACTATTCTACTATTTTACTATTTTACTATTTTACTATTCTACTATTTTACTATTTACTATTCTACTATTTTACTATTTTACTAATTTTACTATTTTACTATTTACTATTTTACTATTTTACTATTTTACTATTTTACTATTTTATACTATACTATTTTACTATTTTACTATAACTATTTTTTACTTACTGCCCTTGTTTTGCACTGCCTGACTTAGTTGGGTTTAGGTCTCCCTTCTTTTCCTCCTCTTCCTCCTACGTCGTCGCTTTCAACTTTCCTCTCACCCTCCGCAGTGCACCGTCAGTGGAGGAAGTTTTAAATGAAGCAGCATCCGTCAGGCTCCGTCAGCGCCTAGGAAGGGGAGAAGGGGGGGGAGGGGGGTACAGAAGGAAGAGGAGGGGGGGAGGGGGAGGAAGGAGGAGGAGGGGGTACAGAAGGAGGAGGAGGGAGGAGGGGGGAGCTACAGGCACTACTGGATGCTCTTATCTACACTCCTTCCCTCCCTCCCCTCCTATTTTTCCTCCCCTCCCCTCCTTTCCGTACGTCTCTCTCTCTCTTCTCTCCCTCTCTCTCTCTCTCTCTCTCTCTCTCTCTCTCTCTCTCTCTCTCTCTCTCTCTCTCTCTCTCTCTCTCTCTCTCTCTCTCTCTCTCTCTCTCTCTTCCCTGCTTGAAATATTCACTATAATGATGACGTCGTCCACTTTATTTTTTTGGTTCCTTCTTTATTTTACTAATTGGAGCTTAAGGAGTCAGGTTTTTTGGGGGGATAATGTTATAAAGGGACGTTGTGTGGTTCAAATTATTGTTTTCTGTGGTTTGCATGATTCTCTCTCTCTCTCTCTCTCTCTCTCTCTCTCTCTCTCTCTCCCTCTCTCTCTCTCTCTCTCTCTCTCTCTCTCTCTCTCTCTCTCTCTCTCCCTCCATGCATCCATTAAGCTCCTGGGCAAACAAAGCTTTCTCGGCTGTTTATATTTGTACTTCGCCTTTTGTTTTCTCTCCATTCAACACACTTTTTTTCTCTCACTCAGATAGGAATGTAACTTGGTTCAATATTTCATTCATTTCTTTTTCATGCCAACTTGAAACACTTGGAAAAACACATTGATATAGTTTTCTTCTCTATACCTGAAAAGCACATTGATATAGTTTTCTTCTCTATACCTGAAAAACACATTGATATAGTTTTCTTCTCTATACCTGAAAAACACATCGATATATGTTTCATCTCTATACCTGATAAAAAGCATCAATATATTTTTCATTCTTTCTTGAATCTGAACTTTCGCCATTAATTTCGTTCTTTAACCTGCGTTCTCACCTTCAAAAGTCCAATGATGTTGTGTAAACGGGACCCTCGGCTTGCACTCCGCAGGTTGAATGGCGTGAGGTCACTGAGTGTTGCGTGGGGGCGTGTTGCTCCTGTGGGTGTTGTGGACTTGACATCGTGATTAAATCCTTTATATGGAAGTTAGACGAGGTAAAGAAATTGTCACAAAGGAATACGAAGGAAATATCACATAGCAACAGACCCACTGCTCCTAACTACAAGGCTTATTTAATTTACTACACTAGCTTACTTAAATTAAATCCTTTATATGGAGGGAAGAAGACTAGTTAAAGAAAGTGTTACAATGAAATACGAATGTAGTATCAAATAGCAATAGACCCACTGCTCTTAAGTACGAGGCTTTTTTCATGTAGTACACCCCCATTTTTTCTTCCATTTTATTCCCATCATTCCCATTTAGTAATTCCCACTCCCAAACGGACCAGCCAACGCCCAAACGGACTTCATAAATTAGTACTACACTAGCTTACTGAAGATTATTAGAAACAGGATAATATAGCAGAAGAGTACGTGTGAATTATTTTGGTGGTTGATTAAGCAGAGGTTTACCTGGGAAGAGCTCACGTGACAGGTGTGTTAGGGCAATAAAGGCCACTCCTTGTAGCCCAGTCTACTTCACTGCAATGTAAGTCTAAAGCACGATTCACCCCTTTCATTCAACCTGCAGCTTAAAGGAAGGGTCGCCTCAACTCTTCTTACATAAGCGTACATATTTGTGATTTTGTTTTCTCTCCCTCCGCAGAGTTAACCGGACACAGGACCCACGGACACGGACCCACGCCCACGCCCACGCCCACGCCCACGGACAAAGGTAAAGGGATGGACACGTTTGCAGTACATTTACCTTTACCCTTAACTCGGCCGCCTCCAATTTCATTAAGAGAATAGAGGAGGCGGCAGGGACGTAATGCTCAACCTTTTATTCGTCACGTAATGGCATTTAATTAAAAACAAGAGCCTCGAGGACGCAAACGTCAGATACCCACCCGAAGTGTCCTCGTAACTAGAGTTGTAAGGTAAAAAATTCCTCAAACGCCCACACGTGACGCCATCCTTGCCGTCCTTCACCCCATCAGCTGATTACACGCCGCTCCGTCCCCTTGGTAACTGGATTTGAAATGTGATTGGTCCTTATCTTGGTGAGCGATTGTGTGAGGATGACGTCACGGCCCGCGCGTAATTGCCCGCTGGTCCGCGCCAATAAGCGGGCTATACGTCACGGCCGGGGGATAGCAGGCCGCCGCGCCGCCCGCAACAGCCTCCCTGATTACGTTACGCCGACACTCTGACGGATTAGGCGAGTTATCCTTTACATTGCCTTTCTGTGGCTGATACTGTGGCCTCCACCTTCCCCTGCCCCTTATGTGTTACCTGTGTGGCGCCTCTGCCATCACGTATCCATTCTACTACATATGCTTTCTAGTTACGTACATATTTAATACGTTATTATTTTGGAGGGTCCTAT
>JACEEZ010001297.1:11009-36009 GCA_016584305.1 Chionoecetes opilio
TCCGAGTCGACGTAGATATATGAGGAGATTAATTGGCCATAATAGTAAGTACAAGCCAGGGTATGCTTAGTGTGTATTTACAGGATTGTATTAAATGTGACAATTACATATTCATTTTAGTGACATTTAGGCATTCCTGTCCCCAAATTTGACATTTTAAAATTTTTCTGAATTTTCGGTGGGGTTTGTGTCTATTCAAGAAGTGATAACGACCATTAAGCTACCAGTGTGCAAGGGCTATCATATCAAAACATAAAATAGAGACATGTAGCAAGCTAAAAACCCCTAAGAGAATTGTCACCCCGGGTGGTACCGATATCCCAAAATTCGGGTCTTGGCTCATGGACTACAGGGGAAGGTGATGGCGTGACTCCACCCTCCTATGGACGCCTTCCCTCCGATTAATACCACTTTACTCCCTACACAACATACATGCGGGTATCGGCTATACAAGGGCATGCTGATAAGTGTGTACCTGTGGCAGGGACCTGTCTTATCCCGCCTCTCCTGCTCGCCGTCCACCGTCGCTGTCCCAGACAAAAACCACTCCCAGCTGCCTGCCTGCACAGTCCTGCTTCCTCGCTGGCACGCCCTCGACTGCCGCTCGCACCGGATTACTCAAGGAACTCGACTCTGTTCAACTCTGCTTCGAAAAAACTAAACCTTTCACTTATTTCCTTCCACTCCCTGACCTGTTGACCTTTTACCAATGATTATATTGACGTGTAACTTTAATCTAAGTTTTAAATGTTAGTAAATGTGATTTAGTAATAGTGTTGGTATATTTTTGTAGTATTTTTTAAAGCTTCTATTGATAGGGTTCGTTAGTGTTTCGAACTCATTAACAGCGTCGCAGAGGATTGTGGGTAGGTTTATCATCTTTTTTTCATATTTTTTTTGTTGCTAGTAGTTTGTGGGTTGTTAAAGGACTGAATTGCATTGTTAGCAAAGGCCGTAGCTAGGTATCTATCAATGGGGGGACACTAGGCAAGCGGAGCTGGGGCCACTCTGATCCCACCTACCCAGGGTATATTCTAAGAGAGATTAGTGGTGGGTATTAGAGCATCATACAGAATAGGGCAGCCATGGCCAGTGGGGGGGGCAGCTATAAGGGGGCACAGGATTCCAAGGGGGGGTACGCGCCCCTCTGTAGCTACTCCACTGCCTCAGGCGAATGTGTTTATTAATGCAACAAGTCTTGAGTGCAGTGAAGTACAGCGTATACATCAATACTTTTAGCTACTACATACAGTCTACATACACTACTGCACTACAGTTAGCTACTACACTACTACACTACTACACAAACAGTTGGGCTACTACACTACTACACTACAGTTAGCTACTAGACTACTCCCACTACAGTTAGCTACTACACTACAGTTAGCTACTACACTATACACTACAGTTAGCTATTACACTACTACACTACAGTTAGCTACTACATACTCCCACTACAGTTAGCTATTACACTACTACACTACAGTTAGCTAGTACACTACATTTAGCTACTACACTACAGTTAGCTACTACACTACAGTTACCTACTACACTACAGTTAGTACTACACTACTACACTAACAGTTAGCTACTACACTACAGTTCCCTACTACACTACAGTTAGCTACTACACTACTACACTACAGTTAGCTACTGCACTACAGTTAGCTACTACACTACTACACTACAGTTAGCTACTACACTACAGTAGCTACTACACTATACACTACAGTTAGCTACTACATTACTACACTACAGTTAGCTACTACACTGCTACACTACTACACTATACACTACAGTTAGCTACTACAC
The DNA here is from genome assembly GCA_016584305.1 of Chionoecetes opilio. Lineage (NCBI taxonomy): Eukaryota > Metazoa > Arthropoda > Malacostraca > Decapoda > Majidae > Chionoecetes > Chionoecetes opilio. Next base: position 12,822 of record JACEEZ010001297.1, read on the forward strand.
TACTACATACAGTTAGCTACTACACTACTACACTACAGTTAGTTTTACTACACTACAGTTAGCTACTACACTACTACACTACAGTTAGCTACTACACTACAGTTAGCTACTACACTACGCACTACAGTTAGCTACTACACTACTACACTACATTTAGCTACTACACTACTACACTACAGTTAGCTCTACACTACTACACTACAGTTAGCTATTACACTACTACACTACAGTTAGCTATACACTACTACACTACAGTTAGCTACTACACTACTACACTACATTTAGCTACTACATACTACACTACAGTTAGCTACTACACTACTACACTACATTTAAAGCTATTACACTACTACACTACATTTAGCTACTACACTACTACATACAGTAGCTACTAACTACTACACTACAGTTAGCTACACCCTACAGTTACCTATTTACACTACAGTTAGCTACTACACTACTACACTACAGTTAGCTACTACACTACAGTTACCTACTACACTACAGTTAGCTACTACACTACGGGTTACCTACTACACTACATTTAGCTACTAAAACTACTCCCACTACAGTTAGCTTACACTACAGTTAGCTACTGCACTACAGTTAGCTACAATTTAAATACACTACAGTTAGCTATACCCTACAGTTAGCTACTACACTACAGTTAGCTACTACACTACTACACTACAGTTAGCTACTACACTACAGTTAGCTACTACACTACAGGTAGCTACTACACTACAGTTAGCTACTACACTACTACACTACGTTAGCTACTACACTACAGTTAGCTACTACACTACTACACTACAGTTAGCTACTACACTACTACACTACAGTTAGCAAACTACACTATAGTTAGCTATTTCCACTACTACACTACAGTTAGTACTACACTACTACACTACAGTTAGTTACTAATCTACTACACTACAGTTAGCTACACACTACTAACTACAGTTAGCTACTACACTACAGTTAGCTACTACACTACTACACTACTTTAGCTACTACACACTACACTACAGTTAGCTACTACACTACAGTTAGCTACTACACTACTACACTACAGTTAGCTACTACATACAGTTAGCTACTACACTACTACACTACTAAAATACAGTTAGCTACTACACTACAGTCCCATCACCTTTCTCAACACTATTTATAAACGGACGAGTAAGTAACTGATGTAATCTGATGATAGACGTGTTGAACGAGAACCACTTTTATTTATTCATCCCAAGGCCACGTAAATCATAGTCTAAGCAATAAAACGTTTTAGGTTGGACAAAAATATTATCAAAACTTTCTCACCTGAAATGACTTCATTGGTGATGTGCCTTATCAGAAAAAAAAAACCCACCCGAATCTACTCATGGGAAACTCGTTTGGCCCTAAAATCCAAGATGGCCGGACATTGTAGGGGTGCAAAACTTAAAATGGACCAAATTTTGTAAAGTAACAACATAGAAACACTTTTAATGTGTCATTTCAACTAATTTGAGGACCCCTATTCGTTTAGTGATAGTTATAAGATCGTTAGATATCAAGGTCATGTGTCAAGGTCAAGGGTCAAAGTTAAATTTGACCGAAATTGTATCACGAGCTATACCAAAATTATATTATTGATGAAATATATTGGTTGTTTTTGCCCTTAAGATGCTCATTAATTAGCATAGTTTTGAGGGGAGTGGATATCTAGATCATGTGAAAAAATTCAAGGTCAAGGTAAAATTTGATCCTAATTAACCCTGAATTTTGATCAAAATGATGCATATCGACTAAAAAAGTACATTGCATGTATCATTTTCAACTGACTTTCAAGATGTCCATTCATGTATTTGGAGATCGGCATCGGCAATCATAGCCAAATTTAACCAAATAATAAGAATCGAAACAAGATTTTGTGAAACTTGCGGGTTTAAATTATTTTGAACCTGTGTTAAAGTGTCTAACAACAAAGTTCACTATTCCTGATCATATAAATCATATTGTATGGGTGATAATAATTCAAGGTCACATTTGCAATGTCAATCCATCGTATTATTCAGATCTACATCCAGGTCATCATCATCATGATTCTCCACCTGTAGCCCATTCATGCATGTGATTCCCCTGCATTGGCCACAAGCTGGTGTTTCACTGTAGTCCATTCTTGCGAAAAGGTGCGTGTTTTTTCTTGTCACCCCTGACCACCCACAATTTGCATCGAATTATCTTTAGCAGTCGCTCTGGTGGCTGCTGGCTGAGTCATCCTGATAGGCACAAGACCACCGGGAGTGGCTTTCCAACCCCAAACTTCAGAGGCGAATCGTTGCCACGCCATCCCTGCACTTGGTGATAAGTCCGATGGCTATGAAAGGTTGGCTGCGTCATTCGGTTGGTGGAATCTTTTCTGGAGAGACATATTTTGTGTAGAAGAGCTACCTTCAATAGGAACTTCGTCACCCTTGCTGCGTTGAGGCTTAAGGCCGGTTCCCATCAGCCCGCTTGTACGGCCGTCTTACAACAACACCGCTCAACAATGACGTCACCATTCACCGCTTTGAGTGGTATTTGTGGTAAATGGGCACAGTTGGCAAACTCCGCTCGAGCGGGACACCGCCGAGCGGGGAGAGATGACTGAAATTTAACTTTGTACGGCGGCCGTACAGCGGTACCCCTCCCCCGGTGCGGTAGACTTTGTTGTGACGTCATTGTGACGTCTTTGTTTTTGTATGGCGGCCGTACAAGCGGGATGATGGGAACCGGGCTTTAGTGATGTAGTGCCACCCATATATCTCCAGCATGGCATCTTCTCTGTCTGTTCGAGTCCTGTTTCGATGAAGACGGAGACATAAAAACGGTGGCTGACTTGTCAGTGCTGCATACTTCGTGAGAACAGTCACTTTGCCGATTTCCCTATGGTCTTGATGTGGTATCACACCCACTGAAGGAGTGCAGGAAGAGTAGACTTTCCGAGAGGGCAGGACCAGTTTCTTTTTTAACGTAGTGATGCACACCGTCTTTTGGCGGTCACCATGTACAGGTTGTCACTGTTTTCTGTGGCATCGGCATGATGTATCATCAACTGAAATACATCGGAATCTTCTGTGACAACGGTGTTCGACTGTTTTTTGCAGATAAACATGCTAGCATACATATCTTGTAGTCAGCATCCCCTTCTGCATGCTCAACGGTGATGTGGCTTTTACCATATCCTCTGCAAGGAGGTTGATGAAGGCCTGATTTTTTGATGTTTTTGGCAAGGAAAAACTTTCTTACTCATGGTTAGACGCATTTCTGCAGAAACTGAGACTGAAGCACTAATGTCGCTCCCGTTCCTACGGCGATGAGCTTTGTCCTTCGTAGTGGAGCCGTGATCCCATCAAACCCCAACCTGTGCACATCCATAGCTGCTACGTACATGCCGGGCATACATTGCACATATCTCGGCATAACTGGAGTGCTTGGGCCACAAGAAATTTGTGGATTAATGCCCCTCCATCGACAATGAACTGGAAAACCCTTGTCAGGTGGTTGAGAAAAGCATTCTGGAACAAGTTTCAGGATATGATGTATGAGCTCCGCCTTGTCCCCAGTCCGCATGCACATATGATTGTCGAACAGAGATGTGGAAAAGAGCACAGCTGTATTTCATGAGATCAGGTACAGGGATATCGCAGATACCAGAACAAGAAGAGCTGGTATAGACGCTGGGGTCCCTCTCAATTCGTTCTCCAGAAGCAGTTTGACCTTAACACATAAGGGATTTTCTGGCCGGGGGATTTTGGTTTTCAATCGGAAAAATTTCGATTGCAAACGGTCACACAAACAACAAATGATTGCGGGTGGGCCAAAACATCTTCCCTGGGTGGTTGAACAGCAAAACGAAATTTGAGCAATCGAAAATTTTTCGGTTGCAATCAGGATCCCCGAAAAAAAAAGCCTATAATCGTGACCCTAATGGTTTCCGAAAATATCACCAAACGAATGGGAGTCCTCAAATTAGTTGAAAATGGTACCCTTAAACGTCTTTCTATGTCATTTAGTTGAACAATTATGTTAATTTACTTTTTTGAGTCTGTATAATGTCGGCCATCATGGATTTGAGGCCAAAACGAGGTTTCCCCTGGGGAGATTCGGGTGGGTTTTTTTTTTTGATGAGACCTTTCCACCAATGAAGACATTTCAGGTGAAAAAGTTTTGATAACATTTTTGTCCAACCTTATGGATCATGATCAGTTTCGCCTATACCTCCTGACCCAGGGCAGAGTTCAGAGAGAGTTAAAGGCCACGGTTGTTCGCTCAAAAAACATCCCTCTATTTCTACACCCGGATCTAGTGGGTATTCCAGTACGCGACATGGCAAGGGCGGCACATTGGTCGCTAAAGGGCATCGATAGCTGATTGGCTGAGCGAAATACAATGACGTCACAGCCTCGCTAGCGAATCACAATTGTGTAAAAACAAACGTGCCAGCCAATCAGATTGTGTCTCAAACGTTGTCAGCCAATCACCAAAGCAGCAGCCGCGGCCTGCATTTTCAAGGGTCGTTGTACTTATTTCTATTTTCTAGCTTATTCCCTCATCTTTCATCCCCTGTGTCACCTCCGTCGCTTTAAAAACTTGTTCTACCTCCCCCATACACGCGGGTAACACGCCGGTGGCTTGTACTTCCTTGTATTTAGCTATTAATTATTCTTCAGAGTAATAGGGCGCTCTTCTTCTTCTTCTTGTGATCTTTTTTGCTTGCTATTATCTATTCGTAGCTCGCCGTCCCTTTGTGTTTGGGGGGAAACCACCACCCCCCGGGGGGGGGGTCACAAACCGCCGGCTACACCCGGGGACCCATCATTGCTGGATGGACAAGGGCTTGGGTTTTAATTAAGGAAAATACCTTCAGCCTGCCGCGGAGCCGTGCGTGGTGGTTTTCTGGCATAGCGAGTCGCTACCGCCGGTGTGGTGTGATGCCGCCGCTCACCACGTAATCTCGGCCCATCACCCCAAAAACAAACTCACCACGAGCTCATGGGTTGTTATATGGCTTATTTTTATTTGTATACTTGCCCTGTTAGTTCTTGTATCAGAAACATCATAATACTCAATTTATGAGTATTTTTATGTATGTTTCGTATTCAACACCCCCCCTATAGGCAGTTGCTTGTTTTGACAACTTAACGTCTTAAGTACGTCATCAATCTCCACGCAGAATACCAAAACAGCTGATGACAGTCGCTTTAAATTGTTAGCATGGACGTTAGCGTCTCTGAATGTGGCCCCAGGTGGATAGTTAACCCCTTTACGCTCAGATCTTTCCTTGGCTATATGAAATTTTCTGTTGTCAGCCCTAAAATTACGAAAAGTGAATGAATATACCACATGAGTTAGGGACAAGGGGGTACCCAAACAGGTCATAGCTATATAACATTGCTTATAGTCAAATACAAAATCGTCTAATGCTACACAAATTACAATGGAAATTACGTTCTGGGCCTCAAGAGGACCGTAAGGGAGTGCTACGGATTTTCAAGAGTAACGATAAAAACTAACTTACCAATTTCTGTGAAGATGTGTATACTTCCCTATCCAATGACCTAACATTCCCCCAAATTTCATGTCTTTATGTCTTATAGTTTTGTGTGGTGAATTTTTTATGTGTGAAAAAGTGAAAATTTTTCACGATTTTCAAAAAAAAAAAAAAAAAAAAAAATATTGCTCACACATTCAACTTCTAGCATGGAAATGAAAGGTTTGAGTCAGGACAAACACTTTCCGTATTGAAGATTTTACAATTATCTTTATCTTTTTTTTAAATTATTTTTTTTACTGATAGATGTAAAAAAAATGGCAAAACACGGCAAAATACAGGTTTGAAAAAATATACAGGAGTTATGGTTAACAATATTTATTTTTTGCAATACGGATATTCATGGCACCACCTTTTCTCTTCAAAATAAAACAAAACAGAAATAAAATAGCATAGAAAATGGTGGAGATTTTAGCTCCGAAAGAACAAAAACCTTTAAACTTTCCAAGGAGGGGCGATTTAAAGTTCGCGAGGCCATTTTTAAAAGGCACCGGCCTTATATTCAGTCCCCTTCACCCTCTAGTTTCTTTTTTTTGTCTTCAAACGATTCCTTCACGAATTTGGTTCGATTCTTTTCATGTAAGACTCCTGCAGCCATGTGAAGGGTTCCCAAACTCGGGCACCATAAACCCCTCCCTGTACCCAACATTGTAGTCGAGCACTGCTTGTGCCACTGCAAAGGTCTAGAATGTTTTTATTAGCATTTTTGTACTTGGAGCAAAATCTCCAAATACGAGAGTGTAAATGTTCATTTGGGTTTTGCGTTTTACCTAACAAACATGCTTTCAATAATTTGTCTGTAGTTAGCCTCTTATATTCAGCCCCACACTTTTGGCGCATTTCTGACGGCAATACAAAGTGTACTCTCATAGTTTTGTGTGGATGGGGGAGTCTTCTTATTTGCGATGGCACTTTGGTAGAAGCAGTAGCTCTCGGTAGACTTGGGGCACAGTTGGTGTTGAGGGTTTTCATCACTTGATGAGCAATGAAGGAATGAGGCATAAATGTCATTCCTCATGTCCTTCACGCTCCCTCCCACATGGACGTCTGATTGCCGCACTGTAGTATTTTTGCAATTTTCCTATCACAAAATCAGTCAGTTTTCCTTTCCCTCCCATCACTTTCAACCTTCTTGTTTTTCCTGTTTTTGTCTTTGTCTCGGTTACCACTTGTTCCCTCACTTTTCTCAACGCTGTTCCTAATCTTTCCCAACATGATTTATGCACTCCCCTTTTTCTATACTAACACCATTATAGGGCCTTTATTATTGTCAATGCACATAGAGCGTTATAGGCAGAACTGTCACCGGTCGGAAATAAACACTGTGATCGTTTTGGATTGTGGTTTTTTTAAGTTTCTCCCAAAAACCAGTTGGNGCAATCAAAAGTCCTCTATTCTACCCCGATCTAGTGGGTATTCCAGTAGCGACATGGCAGTGGCGCACATGGTCGCTATGGGCATCGATAGCTGATTGGCTGAGCGACTACAATGACGTCACAGCCTCGTAGCGAATCACAATTGTGTAAAACAAACGTGCCAGCCAATCAGATTGTGTCTCAAACGTGTCAGCCAATCACAAAGCAGCAGCCGCGGCCTGCATTTTCAAGGTCGTTGTACTTATTTCTATTTTCTAGCTTATTCCATCATTCTTTCATCCCTGTGTCACCTCCGTCGCTTCAACACTTGTTTCTACCTCCACATACACGCGGGTAACACGCCGGTGGCTTGTACTTCCTTGTATTCTAGCTATTAATTATTCTTTCAGAGTAATAGGGCGCTCTTCTTCTTCTTCTTGTGATCTTTTTCGCTTGCTATTATCTATTCGTAGCTCGCCGTCCTTAGTGTTGGGGAAGCCACCACCCCGGGTGGCGGGTCACAAACCGCCGGCTACACCCGGTACCCATTCATTGCTGGATGGACAAGGGCTTGGGTTTTAATTAAGGAAAATACCTTCAGCCTGCCGCGGAGCCGTGCGTGGTGTGTCTGGCATAGCGAGTCGCTACCCGCCGGTGTGGTGTGATGCCGCGCTCACCACGTAATCTCGGCCCATCACCCCAAACAAACTCACCACGAGCTCATGGGTTTGTTATATGGCTTATTTTCATTTGTATACTTGCCCTGTTCATTTCTTGTATCAGAAAACATCATATATACTCAATTTATGAGTATTTTTATGTATGTTGCGTATTCAACACCACCCTATAGGCAGTTGCCTTGTTTTGACAACTTAACGTCTTTAAGTACGTCATCAATCTCCACGCAAAATACCAAAACAGCTGATGACAGTCGCTAAGTTGTTTAGCATGGACGTTAGCGTCTCTGAATGTGGCCCCGGGTGGATAGTTAACCCCTTCACGCTCAGATCTTTCCTTGGCTATATGAAATTGTCTGTTGTCAGCCATAAAATTACGAAAAGTGACTGAATATACCACATGAGTTAGTGGACAAGGATACTAAACAGGTCATAGCTATATAACATTGCTTATAGTCACTACAAATCGTCTAATGCTACACAAATTACAATGGAAATTACGTTCTGGGCCTCAAGAGGACCGTTAAGGGAGTGCTACGGATTTTCAAGAGTAACGATAAAAACTAACTTACCAATTTCTCTGTGAAGATGTGTATACTTTCCCTATCCAATGACCTAACATTCCCCAAATTTCATGTCTTTATGTCTTATAGTTTTTGTGTGGTGAATTTTTTTTATGTGTGAAAAAGTGAAAATTTTCACGATTTTCAAAAAAAAAAAAAAAAAATATATTGCTCACACATTCAACTCTAGCATGGAAATGAAAGGTTTGAGTCAGGACAACACTTTCCGTATTGAAGATTTTACAATTATCTTCTATCTTTTTTTTAAATTATTTTTTACTGATAGATGTAAAAAAATGGCAAAACACGGCAAAATACAGGTTTGAAAAAATATACAGGAGTTATGGTTAACAATATTTTATTTTGCAATACGGATATTCATGGCAAAACCTTTTCTCTTCAAAATAAACAAACAGAAATAAAATAGCATAGAAAATGGTGGAGATTTTAGCTCCGAAAGAACAAAAACTTAAACTTTCCAGGAGGGGCGATTTAAAGTTTCGCGAGGCCATTTTTAAAAGGCACCGGCCTTATATTCGTCCCCTTCACCCTCTAGTTTTCTTTTTTTTTTCTTCAAAACGATTCCTTTCACGAATTTGGTCGATTCTTTTCATGTAAGACTCCTGCAGCCATGTGAAGGGTTCCCCAAACTCGGGCACCATAAACCCCCCCCTGTACCCAACATTGTAGTCGAGCACTGCTTGTGCCACTGCAAAGTCTAGAATGTTTTTATTAGCATTTTTGTACTTGGAGCAAAATCTCCAAATACGAGAGTGTAAATGTTCATTTGGGTTTGCGTTTTACCTAACAAACATGCTTTCAATAATTTGTCTGTAGTTAGCCTCTTATATTCAGCCCACACTTTTTGGCGCATTTCTGACGGCAATTACAAAGGTACTCTCATAGTTTTGTGTGATGGGGGAGTCTTCTTATTTGCGATGGCACTTTGGTAGAAGCAGTAGCTCTCGGTAGACTTGGGGCACAGTTGGTGTTGAGGGTTTTCATCACTTGATGAGCAATGAAGGAATAGGCATAAATGTCATTCCTCATGTCCTTCACGCTCCCTCCCACATGACGTCTGATTGCCGCACTGTAGTATTTTTGCAATTTTCCTATCACAAAATCAGTCAGTTTTCCTTTCCTCCATCACTTTCAACCTTCTTGTTTTTCCTGTTTTGTCTTTGTCTCGGTTACCACTTGTTCCCTCACTTTTCTCAACGCTGTTCCTAATCTTTTCCCAACATGATTTATGCACTCCCCTTTTTCTATACTAACACCATTATAGGGGCCTTTATTATTGTTCAATGCACATAGAGCGTTATAGGCAGAACTGGGCACCGTCGGAAATAAACACTGTGTATCGTAGGTTGTAGGTCAAGCTTCTCCCCAAACAACTTCAGTGCCGCAGCTGTCTCCATGCCACCAGAACTCCCGTCGTAGTTTTTCTGGCATTCTTGTTTGTGTCCTTTCTTCCACTCTTCCATATCCTTCTTACTAATTTTGGTATTCTCCTTCTTTGTGCACTTTTCACAGAACTTGCTGACAGTTCGAAATCAATTACACAACCTGTGTGTGCCTCGACTACTGCACCCACAGCAAGTTTACTCGTGTGGCCTCGTTTTTGCCAACTCCCATCGTATATGACCTTTATATTATAAATACCGTCTTGATCTGGTGTGTAGTGTCTTTTCACAGCATCCCTGGTCTTTTCCATCACCTCTTTTGCCCTTTTGTTCTGTCTTCTGTAGAATATGCCTCTGCGTGTCCTGGTACTTGGGATATAACGGGGTCATACTCATGTTGCTGATGAGTTTGTTGTAGGAAGTGAACCCTAATCCAACTTCCATGGTTGAGTACACCAACGTGTTCGTAATTGGGGTGTCATCACCTTGCCGTCGCCACATTCGTTCCCGCAGTCCTCACATTTCAGGTGGAGTTTAAAATCCAAGGATTTGTTTACAAAATGGACCTTTAAACTTTGCCCCTAACATTGGCTGCACGCAACGTTGGTGAAAAGTTCTCGTAGGTAGCTTTGCTTCAATATGATGTTCTCATCATTGATGGGGAAAAATGTCTGCAGCTGTTTTTCCCACCTCCAACTTCCTTTTCTTGGCAGATGAAAGGTGAGCAGTGGTGTTGTGGGGGGTACAAGGGGTGGCAGGTGTGGCTGGCTGTGCGTTGCTGGTGGACGCTGTAGGCTGCTCCCTCTCCCTCCCCCCTTTCTCTCTCTTCCTGCTTCCTTTTCTTTGCTTCTACAGCTTTCTTTATGTTCTTTATGTTCTGTAGTTTAGATCTCGTCACTCTTCCATGTTTTAACAAGTGTAGGGGCAACAATAAGGGCAAACAATGGTCAAGGTCGAAGGTGGCAGGAGAAACGTCCTTCCACCTTGACTCTATGAAGGCACTGAGCGTGTGAGAGGGTGGCTTGGTGTATATGAGCGCGTGGGCACGATGCCAGACACCTCCAGAACCATATTACAGCAAAACAAAATCAATTCTATCAAAATTTTGAGTACAGTACCATTCAAAAATAGTTTTTTGACGCATCAAGGGTTGCCAGATGTTGCAATTATTATATTTATTTTATTATATATAAAAAAATTGAAACGTGATACAGCCACAAAACTTTGTGGAAGTGTAGTTATCGTACTTTGGCACCTTTTGGCATCAAAACATGAAATTTGGTAATGTACGATGAATTTCGTCATTTTCACCATGGTCACTCCCTTAAAGATTGAGAAAAATATAATAATAATTCAGGCTATTTAATGATTGAATAACACTTCGAACTGAACACAGATCAAGACATATCAAAACGATGATTTGGAGACATGCTGTACACAATAGACTCCCTTACTGAGCTCGATCTGTCATCTGGTGGCCGTCTGGGAACTACAAGCGGAGCTAGAATACCGGGTCTAGGAGGTCTGGCTAGTCTTATTTGCCATTATTCCCTACCAAACCAGCTACAATTAAGTGTTGACATGGTCAACATAGGTTATCGCAAAGGAAATATAAGGGTTTTACATTATTCATGGGGATATAATGAGGATTGTTGGCAAAATATACGTATTTGACCACATATCCTACAACACTCTATGCAATGATTTAGAGGAATGCATCGGGTCGGTGTATGGGTAAATATTGCCTTCATTTATGCAAAGAGAAGGTAAACGAACCAAAATGGTGACATGGACTTCAATTTTGTGTAATCAATCGTGATAGATATGGATAAATTCGCCATTCAACATTTCTTTCTGGTACACTGCCAAAACGTACGACGGTCCGATGCATTATAAACAAACACCAGAGTAGAGATCCATATGAATCACACGACACGATGACACGTTGTCATCCGCCTTACCTGTGTTTTTCCTAAAGAAGACTGATCACCTACCACGCCTGTGATAGCCTCATAGGACATCACCAGGTTTGTTTATGTTCTCCCATGCGGTCAGCTGCCAGGAAAATCTCGAAACAGCAGACGGCGCAAATTTTTTACAACTATTTTATAATTCTGAATGAAAGCACGATCTACAAATGTTTACCATTTAATTGTATTCTATTTATTATACTGGACTTAAATCAGCAATAAGTATTATATAATGATTTTTTTTCCTTGGAGAAGATTGTAATTTTCAGGGGTTTATCGTTTTTAAAATACCGTTTATATATGAATTGTATGTAAACCGTACCCTATGAGAAAATACTGCGATTTCAAAACACCAAATGAAAAACGTATAAGAAAAATAATCAAATGAACCCGGTTTTCTAGCTCCGCGTTAGCATACATTGCTTATGGTGTATCTATTACCAGGGTTTTTTCTACCAACATTCATAACGCTGCATATCAATATTAAATTCCATCTGCCATCTGACTGCCCACTCGTTAAGTCTATCTAATCTCTCTGCAATATGTTTACATCAGACTGTGATCCAATAATCCTACCTAACTTAGTATCATCAGCAACTTGCTGATATCACTGCTAATCCCACTACCCAAAGTCGTTGATGTAAATCAAAAATAGTAATGGACCCCAAAACAGACCCTTGTGGAACTCCACTTGTCACCAGTCCCCATTCAGATTTAGAACCATTAATTGTAGCCCTTTGTTTCCTATTCTTAGCCAGCTCTGATCCAATGAAGAACCTTCCCATCTACCCATGAGCCCTAACCTTATATAAGAGTCGCTCGTGTGGTACTTTGGCAAATGCCTTACTAAAGTCCAGATATATTATATCATAATCCTTATCATTATCTGCCGTTTTCATAAACTTTCCTATAAAAATTAAATAAATTGGTGAGACATGACCTACCCTTGGTGAACCCATGTTGTGAATCATTGATCAAACTATGTTTATCTAAGTGCTCTCTAATGTTTTTTTGCAATAATAGATTCCAATAATTTACCCACCACTGATGTTAGACTTACGGGTCACTAATTCCACTGGCCCAACAAAGTTTTTTCATCGAGATAATTTTGTGTGGCTTGGATGGCATTATTGACGCTGATTCCAAAACTGCAATTGGATTTTCTCTAGCTCGTATAGTTTTTACTATGAAGGCATATATGAAATACACAGATTTAAACCATTTTATATAGGCAAAGTACTACTTTTTTCAACATTTTATGGGGTTTATCTTATGTATTTCTTAGTTTTACGGGTAATATATGGGCAAAAAGTTATAATGTTTAAATATTGATAGGGTTTATCTTGTCTAGTCTTGTCTATTCATATCTATGTTTTAAATTTTATCTATTTATTTTATCTATTTATTTCTCTATTTATTTCAGGCATCTTATCGTACGTCTGGCAACATGCGCAATTGATACCTCCCGTCTCTGAGAACAGCGTGCACATTCTGCCTCTGGCTACTTTTCGTGTGAAGTCCCTGTGCTGATGTTAATTCGTTTCGAACATTTGCTCAAATCAATCAGCATGCCTCGAGAATGTAGAATCACCCAGACAAGTTTTGTTATGTATGTGGTAATTTCACAACTAAACTACAACGACAAACTATTAACAACCGCCCTTTAAAGAAATAACAAGCTATACTTTGATTGCCACCTAGGTGACCAAGATAAGCCATGGGCGCCACATAAAATTTTTTTCTTCTTGTTCAAACGGATTACGCGATTGGGTGAACAAAAAGAAAGCTTAAATGCCGTTTGCCATACCATGATATGGAGGGAGTCGAGAGATCATCATAAAGACTGTTATTTTTGTAGTGTAACAAATGGGGTTTTTTCTACAAGAACAAAAACAAATTGTTATCCAACCATGGATTCAGCACGTAGACCAGTGCAACATGGTGAAGAATTGCCCTTTCCCAAATTCCCCCAGATGATGGTGTAGTTTTCTATCGAAGATAAACATGGATGGTGATGAAGGTGCAATTGGTGGCTTTTCCCGGACCGTCTGCAGATCCAGATTACACATCGGAGGTAGAATTTCGAGCCAAAGCTATTCACCCAAGGACATTTGAATGATCTTGTTAGAGACTTGTCACTGTCTAAAGAGAAAGCAGAGCTTCTAGCCTCAAAAATACAGGAGAAAAATTTACTTGAAAAAATGTTCGTGTCAGTTACAAACCAAAAGCGAACTTTAATTTAGCAACATTCTTTACAGTAGATGGTCCTCTCTGTTATTCCCATGATATACATGGACTATTCACAGACTTGTCTCAGACGAAATGTGGCATCTGACTGGCGTCCTCTTCATTGATTCATCGCGAGAAGCCTGAAAGCCGTTCTTTGCATAAGGGAAAATGTAAAGCCATCCATCCCTATTGCCATTCGTCCATCTAAAAGAGACATTTTGACAATATGGATATACTACTTAAAGCAATCCAATACGACAGTCATAAAGGGAAACCCTTTGGGGAATCTTAAAGTTTAGGTATGTTTAAAATGGGTATGAAAGCAGGATTTACAAAATATTGTTGTTTCCTTTGCCTGTGGACAGTCGTGCCACAACGAAACACTACAACAAACGTGCTGGCCACAAAGGTCCACATATGTCCCAGGAACAAGCAATGTCCATCTGTCCCTTTAGTTGACCCCCCAAAGATCTTCCTACCACCTCTCCACATTAAACTTGGTTTAATGAAGATTTTGTTAAAGCAATGGGTAAGTCAATTCACAGGGTTCCAATACCTTTCTAAGAATTTCCCGAAAGTTGTGCAGCAAAATTAAAGGGGGGAATATTTTTGTTGGGCCACAAATCAGGGGGTTTTAATGGATAGGGAAATTTTTCAACGGGCCCTCAGTCCGCTGGAATTGAAAGCTTGGCTGGCTTTCAATGGATATGCGCAAACTTTCTGGGAAATAACAAGTCTCATGCATATAAGGTGGAGTTGAGAAACTCCTCGTGCTTATAATGAATGGAGTGTCGAATGTCTTTAAAATGCATTTCCTGCATTCCCATTTAGATTTCTTTCCCGAAAACCTTGGTGCAGTGAGTGACGAGCAAGGGGAACGCTTTCACCAAGCATTCAGACTATGGAAGTTCGCTACCAAGGATTTTGGAACGAAAGCATGATGCTGACCATTGTTGGATGTTGTATCGTGAAAATCCAGACCAAATATTTAAAAGAAAAGCGTATTCTCAACGCTTTTAAGATAAGAACATAAGAAAGAACATAAGAAAATAAGGAAGCTACAAGAGGCCGCGAGGCCTACACGTGGTAGTTCCTGTCACCTAACACTACCTACATCCCCCTTTTTTCCCCATCCATGAACTTATTCCAGCTCCCCTTTAAAACTCCCTAATGACACCGCACTAACTACCTGTCTACTGAGACCATTCCACTCATTCACCACCCTATTTGTGAACCAGTTTTTCCCTATTTCCTTTCCTAAGATCTTGTACTGTGTATATTCTTACTTTACAAGTATGTTCAATGACCTTTGATGATGTAAATTTGTTGCTTACAAATTTATTGCGTTGTATTAATTTTGTGTATGATGTATATTTTAGTTCTTACAAGTAAAAGATTTGCATGAAATGTAATTTATTACACCCGTAGATTTTCATAAAAAACGAAGATTTTCATAAAAAAAAAAAAAAATAATTCAAAAACAATACGTGCTAGAAAAACTGTAACCAGATTTGGAATCAGCATCAAAAATACGTTCAGAAAAGCTTATTTATGTCTGTGATTTGAAAAAAAAGTTTGATTTTGTTTAACCCGTGTTATAATTTGACTTAAGTCCTCTGTCCTCCCTTCTTAAATATGGGAACAACATTTCCTTTCCTCCACAATAATGGCACATCGCCTATCTCAACCGATTTCCTAAAAAAGTGCACTAACGACTCACTAACAACTCCTTGCATTCCTTTAATACCCTGGGATACACTTCATCTGGTCCTGGCGATTTGAAAATTTTCATTTATCTATACGCTCTTCCACCATTTCCCCAGTTATCACAATATCTTTGAGTTTCTCCTAATCGCTTCCTTTGAACAATCTGTTCACTATCAGGTATCGTCTGTGTATCCTCCTCCATAAAACACTTAAGAAATAATCATTTAGACTCTTACCCCACATCCCCATCCGTATTTAAGACTCACCCTGTCCTGACCTTAAAAGGCCCAACTAATTCCTTGTCTTTGTTTTTATATACCTGATAGAACCCTTTTGGTCCCTTTTTCGCCTGTCCTGCTACTTTAATCTCATAATTGTTCTTAGCAACTCGAGTTAATTTCTTCACTTCCTTGCCATCACGTTAAAACTGTTCTTTGTTTACCATCCTGCCTTGAAACCTAATAAATGTTTCTTTTTTACTCCAATGTTGTGTTTTAATTAGTAGTCATCCATTTTGGATCACTCTTTCTGGACCTTATTTCCCTATAAGGAAAATTTCTTTTCTGTCCGTCAATTATATTCCTTACAAATGAGGTATAATCCTCCTCAGCCCCGTCCTCACTTCCATTTCTAACCTCTCTAATTACCTTCCTCCCGCCCTGACCTCACTTCCTGTCTAACCGCTTTAAACAACCTCCTCAGCCATGACCTCATTCCAAAACTAACCGCGCCCAATTACCTCCAGGTGCCTTGCCCAATCCTTCATAATTGGCCTTTCCAGCTGTCATCACCCTGTCGTTATCCTGGGAAACTTTCTTCCCCTCCGTCCACACCTCTTATTAAAAACCTCCAGGTGTCTTCTTAATCCTGCATAATTGGCCTTTCTGAAATTAAGTATTCGATGCTTATTGCCACTTAAATTTTTCCCAAATTCCCATTTTAAGCTAAATCCCGATCTCATAATGGTCGCTATTATCAAATTCCCACCGACCTCCACATTTGTAACTAAATAGTCTCTATTTGTCAGCAATAGATTTAGAATATTAGCCCTCTAGTAGGCTCCTTGATTGCTTGACTTAGGAAGTTATCCTGGATTATATTTAACAATTCATCTGCGTCGCTGTCACCTATGATTAATCCCAGTCTATATTCTAAGATTAAAAACTCCCACCACGCATAGTCGAAATTTTATCTGCAGGCCTTGTTTATTTCTTCCCCTATAGGAGCTGAATCCTCTTTTCATAAGTTTGGAGGCTTACACTACACCATAAAACCACTGTATAAACCCGGACCCGCGCACGGAATATCGGCCTGTCCCACAAGGGCCTGAAGTCGGGGGGCCGCTCGGATTCATATATATAAAATATATTATATATATAATATATATATATATATATATATATATATATATATATATATACATTTTATATATATATATATATATATATATATACGGATCATATAGACTGGTTTATCAGTATATATGATAATATACTGTAATCTTCGTAAATGTTTGTTTTTATAATATTATCAAAAAAAAAAACATAAAACACGGTAAAGGCCGTGTCCCACAGAGTACGGTCCGCACGATCTTAGCCGGTGCGTGCAGAATTTTCAAAAAATCAAAAAATCGGGGTAAACCGTGATGGAGTGCTGATTTTTTGCCTAGTTTGGTGTGCGGCCGGTGCTCGAACGTGATTGCCACACCCGCAAGGTACATGCACGGTTTTTCCCTCGGTGACCGGCGATGAGAGCACGGTGTTCCAAGAACCCCCCCGCCAAAGGCCGAACCACAACCGTCTTGGCCGATCCCCCGCATGGCAAACACGGGACATGCCCGATACATGCCCGGCAAGGCTCGGTACGCGCATGGTCCACACCCGGTAAAGCAGCAGCGCCTATATATATTGGGCCCCCTGGCCACTGTCTGTCACTCGTTTGTTTTTGCCTCCCTTTTTAAAAGAGCTCGTGCGTGCCTACCAACATGGATGACAAGAAAGGGAGACTGCAAGGCTTTGCATTGGGTGGTGGACCTCAAACTGCTGGAGGTCAAGTACACAGTTTGCAGATACAATTGCTGAAACTTTTGCAAGGGGGAGAAAAGAAAGAAAATACAATGGAGGCGACGCCACAGAAGTTGTTGGGTTCGAAGGTGGCTTCTCAGACACCAGAACTTGGCCAATGGGAGAACCTGGTGCAGGAGCTGAAAGCGGAAGATCCATCAACGTTCCCGGGAAATACCACCGCTTGGACAGGGATCTCTTCTATGAGGTACTACAACGATTGGCCCCACGCATTGAGAAGCAAGTCACCAACTACGGAAGCTACTTGGAGCCAGGCCTGCGTCTGTCAATCACCTTGCGGTTTTTGGCTACAGGAGATTCGTTTAAAAGTCGGTCCTACAGCTATCGTGTTTGCACACAACACCATCTCCAAAATTGTCTACGAAACCTGCGAGGCCATCATCACGAGTACAAGGACGAGTTCTGAACTGTCCAACAACACCAGAGGCATGGCTGAAGGTGGGAGAGTGTTTTTTTCCCAGCGCTGGAACTTCACAACACCAATAGGAGCTTTTGGATGGGAAGCAAATTGCCATCAAATGTCCCAATGGTGGAGGCTCTCATTATTATAACTATAAACGTTTCCATTCCATTGTGATGTTGGCGCTGGTGGATGCCAACTGTTGGAATTATCGACCACCAATTGATGGTCGACAAAAACTTTTAAAAATTTTAATGTTGATTAACGTGAACTCACCATGGCGATTAACCAATTCTACCTAATTTTGCTATGATACCCTATTTAGCTCTAACTAAGGTATACTCCAGCAGTGGCAGGTGGGTTGTAATGTGCTTTGGCTTGATCTCTAGCTTAGGGAATATTGTAGTTCGAGTAGACAGATCGAACAGGCGGGGGAACTTTTGGTCGGTGGTGATGGCTGAATGTGCACGTAAGCCCACGAAGCCTTTCACAGCTGAGCCGTATTTTAAAGTGTGTTTTACCCCCTTACCGTGTCGGTCGTTCCTTTTGGGTTTAACCTTTTTGCTAATCGATGGGAAAGGGTAAAACCCCGGGGTCTGATACGAATCCTTTTTTTTCTCCTACATTCTANAACTCTTTGGTTTATTCTTAAAATCAGTGGGGGTCGTCTGAACTGCTTTGACAAAAGAAGCACCCAGTCTTGTTTTCAGAGTCAGTGTGCTGCCTTTTGGTAATCTTTCTGTTGGAATCTTTACTCATGATTAATGTGTCATCTAGTTCAACATGTCAAAAATGTTATTAGTTGTATACAGTGAAATGTATACAAGTTATACATTGTAATATTGAATACGGTGTATACAGTCTAAAAATGTAGTCTAAACTACAGTGTAATAATGTAATCAATACACAACAATCCAGAATTATCGATACCGAACATCAATAGTATCGACATTGGTAAAGAGCCGCTACGCACTACAAAAATACTAGGGTGGAAAATACCTAAAAATAGTACCAAACTGTTTGTCTCTTTTCATATCTTTTTTTATATATAACATGACTATAATTGGATATCTTTGAAATTTGACCTTTTGGGGGCACAAAATGACCTTGAAATGACATTTAAGGTTATTATTTTTAGTGGCATCCACCCTAGTATTTATGTCTGACCTATGACTCATTGATGGGTGTCGCCTATCAACATTCCATGCAGGTAAAAGGGTTTTTTTTAAATCTTTTTGCTTCTTGGCTGGTCTACTAAAAGAGAGGCTCCTGCCATGTAGAGTGTGTGTTTTGGTGTGTAAACGATGCTAAACACTCACAGAGGACGGAAAGAAAGAGGAGAAGGAGGGAATATGTACATAAGAACATAAGAAAATAAGGAAGCTACAAGAGGCCGCGAGGCCTACACGTGGTAGTTCCTGTCGCCTAACACTACCTACATCCACCTTTCATCCCCATCCATGAACCTATCCAGCTCCTCTTTAAAGCTCCCTAATGACTCCGCACTAACTACCTGTCTACTGAGACCATTACATTCATTCACCACCCTATTTGTGAACCAGTTTTTCCTTATTTCCTTTCTAATTCTACGCTTTTCCAGCTTGAATCCGTTACTTCTTGTTCTACCCTGGTTAAAAGCCGTAAGAACTTTTCCTACCTCTCCTTTATTAAATCCCTTTATCCACTTAAAAACTTCTATCAGATCGCCCCTTACTCTGCGTCTCTCGAGTGAGTGTAATTTTAATAACTTCAATCTCTTCTCATAACTAAAGTTACGCATCCCTTGTATCATTTTGGTCATCCTTCTCTGCACTGTTTCTAGCAAGGCTATATCCTTCCTGTAATATGAAGACCAAAACTGAACCGCATAGTCTAGGTGAGGCCTGACTAGAGCCAGATAAAGCTTTAGAATAACTTCCGCACTTCTACTTTTAACACTTCTGGTAATGAATCCTAATACTCTATTAGCTCTATTTCTGGCCTCAATACATTGTTTCCTAGGACGGATGTCTGGGCTCACCCTCACTCCAAGATCTTTTTCACCTTCTGATCTTTTCAGCGATACATTGCTTATGGTGTATCTATTACCAGGGTTTTTTCTACCAACATTCATAACGCTGCATTTATCAATATTAAATTCCATCTGCCATCTGACTGTCCACTCGTTAAGTTTATCTAAGTCTCCCAGCAATATGTTTACATCAGCCTGTGATCCAATAATCCTACCTAACTTAGTATCATCAGCAAACTTGCTGATATCACTGCTAATCCCACTATCCAAGTCGTTGATGTAAATCAAAAATAGTAATGGACCCAAAACAGACCCTTGTGGAACTCCACTTGTCACCAGTCCCCATTCAGATTTAGAACCATTAATTGTAACCCTATGTTGCCTATTACTTAGCCAAGCTCTGATCCAATGAAGAACCTTCCCATCTATTCCATGAGCCCTAACCTTATTTAAGAGTCGCTCGTGTGGTACTTTGTCAAATGCCTTACTAAAGTCCAGATATATTATATCATAATCCTTATCATTATCTGCCGTCTCATAAACTTTCCTATAAAAACTCAATAAATTGGTGAGACATGACCTACCCTTGGTGAATCTATGTTGTGAATCATTGATCAAACCATGTTTTCTAAGTGTTCTCTAATGTTTTTTTGCAATAATAGATTCCAATAATTTACCCCCCACTGATGTTAGACTTACCGGGTCGATAATTTGACTTTAGTCCTCTGTCCCCCTTCTTAAATATGGGAACAACATTTCCTTTCCTCCACAATAATGGCACATCGCCTATCTCAACCGATTTCCTAAAAATGTGCACTAACGACTCACTAACAACCTCTTTGCATTCCTTTAATACCCTGGGATACACTTCATCTGGTCCTGGCGATTTAAAAAATTTCATTTTATCTATACCCTCTTCCACCATTTCCCTAGTTATCACAATATCTTTGAGTTTCTCCTCATCGCTTCCTTTGAACATCTGTTCACTATCAGGTATCGTCTGTGTATCCTCCTCCGTAAAAACACTTAAGAAATAATCATTTAGACTCTTACACATATCCTCATCCGTATTTAAGACCTCCCCCTGTCCTGACCTTAACGGCCCAACTAATTCCCTTGTCTTTGTTTTATATACCTGATAGAACCCTTTTGGGTCCCTTTTCGCCTGTCCTGCTACTTTAATCTCATAATTGTTCTTAGCAACTCGAGTTAATTTCTTCACTGTCCTTGCCATCACGTTATACTGTTCTTTGTTTACCAATCCTGCCTTGAACCCTAAATAAATGTTTCTTTTTACTCCAATGTTGTGTTTTAAATTGGTGGTCATCCTTTTTGGATCACTCTTTCTGGACCTTATTTCTCTATAAGGAATATTTCTTTTCTGTCCGTCAATTATATTCCTTACAAATGAGGTATAATCCTCCTCAACTCCATCCTCACTTCCATTTCTAACCTCTCTAATTACCTCCTCAGCCCTGACCTCACTTCCCTGTCTAACCGCTCTAATTACCTCCTCAGCCATGACCTGACTTCCATATCCAACCGCGCCAATTACCTCCAGGTGCCTTCCTAATCCTTCATAATTGGCCTTTCCAGCTGTCATCGCCCTATCGTTATCCTGGGAAACTTTCTTCCCCTCCATCCCACACCTCTTATTAATAACCTCCAGGTGTCTTCTTAATCCTGCATAATTGGCTTTTCTGAAATTAGGTATTCGATGCTTATTGCCACTTAATTTTCCAACTTCCCATTTTAAGCTAAATCTGATCTCATAATGGTCGCTATTATCTAAATTCCCACCGACCTCCACATTTGTAACTAAATCGTCTCTATTTGTCAGCAATAGATCAAGAATATTATCTCCTCTAGTAGGCTCCTTGATTGCTTGACTTAGGAAGTTATCCTGGATTATATTTAACAATTCATCTGCGTCGCTGTCACCTATGATTAAATCCCAGTCTATATTCCTAAGATTAAAATCTCCCACCATGAATAGTCGATTATATCTGCAGGCCTTGTTTATTTCTTCCCATATAGGAGCTGAATCCTCTTTACATAAGTTTGGAGGCCTATACACTACACCCAAAACCATTTTCTCAGTTCCCTCCGTAACCTCAACCATGTAGGTTGACAAGATAAAGATGCAGAGAAGCAATAAGGCTAAAGAGGTGGCAGAAGAACTGCAAGAACAACAGGAGTAGGGAGGATAAAGTAGAAGAGAACAAAGAAGATTAAGACTCAACGTAGCAATGCATACGTGAACAGACAGAAGAATACCTTTTGTGTGGACTGAGATGACATCTTGTGCACTTCTGGCTCAGGTAATATTCAGGTGGAAAAAAATTGATAGAAAAGGACAAGGTATCTCCTCGGCCACTTAACTTGCTCTCGCCCAACATAAACAAGCCCACGGCTAGATTATGAAAGAGAGAGGGAGAGGGAGAAGAAAGAGGTCATTGTGGAAAATAAATATATCAAGAAGGGAAACTCAACACTCCTTCAGCCTAAATACAAGTTTTTAGAGATGAATGTATAAATTAATATTTATGAGTATTATCTGCTGTTGCGTCTCTCGACCTGAAATAGATAAAAACATTTGATAAAATGTTGTTGCACCTTTGAGTGCTTCGTTGAGTGCTTCGTCCTCTTCTAGTGGAGGAATTTTAGGCTAAATATAGTCAATCAAAGTAACAAATTTGCAGGAATTCAAAACTTGGTACACATGTAAACTAAGCCATACTAATTAATATATTAAAAGTCCCAACAAATTAAAATTGTGCTCCAGCCGCCATCTTGGAAAATAGCGGCCGAATTTTATATTTTTTTTTTTAAAAAAAATTCAGAACGTAAAGTTAAAAAAAATTAACCACCAAGAAATATCCTTTTAATACTATGAAAAAACATTTTATTTTCCCAAACTTACTTTTGTATGATGAGAAAAAATGAAAAAGTTATGCAAAATAACAATGTCTTTATTCTATGATTCAGGCAGGATGACGTTATTAGGTTAAGGGGTAAAATTTAAATATTTTGTTGTGATTTATTATTTGAACCACCACTTTTTATTTTTAGGCAGATTGGAAAAAAAAAAAAAAAATTGAAGAATTTTTAAAACACAAAAAAAGTAGGGTTTTTTTTTTTTTTTTTTTTTTGAAAAGGGTAGGAGCTAATTTTTGGGTTTGGAGTAAATTATTTAAAACTTTTTATTTTAGTT
>JACEEZ010001297.1:41009-70772 GCA_016584305.1 Chionoecetes opilio
CACCCGCTTTCATTACATTAGAGCCTATAGCTTGGCTTGTTATCCTCTTTCCTTAGGCTTTTGTATCTTCCTATCTTGAGGCCTCGGGTAGTTCGTCATGCATATTCTGGGGGCTGTGATGGTTGACCGTCGTCCATGGTGGTGCAGGGTGGATTTTTAAAGTGACACCTGTGATGATTTGAGGCACATGCTCCCCCCTGTTTCCATCCGCCACATTCGCAGTCGAAGGTGAGATTGATGGGCAGCATGAGGGTATCATCGGCCACTCGACGATTGAAGAAACATTCGCTCCTGGCGGGACTTGAACTCGGGACTTTGTGTTCACCACTACCAGGTACTAATCATCCGGCCACCGCGTTGAAGATTGCTGAAAGAGCTGCTGCACCCGGCGGTATTCGAACTTGCGACTTCGAGCTCACCACACTCAAACCCTAACCACTCGGCCATCACCACCTCCACTCACCGCTCACAGCCTGACATCAACACATTCATTTCACCGCCAGACATAAACACGATCAATTCACCGCCTGATATCAAAACGTTACTTCACCGCCTGACATCAACACGATCATTTCACAGCCTGACATCAACGCATTTACTTCACCGCATACATCAAAAACGTTCACTTCACTGCTTGAAATCAACACTTGGTTTTCTTTAATAATTCACTGATGGATGTCAGTCAAATTTTTTTTTACGAATAACTTTTGCGGTGAATCACTTGGCCACATTCCCCGCTGGCGGCGGAAAAGCAAACCGACAACTCACTAAAATTCACTCAATAATTCCGCGTCTTGACCTTTTTTCCTTCTTTTCTCTATCCTTTTTCACGTGAAGTAAGACCTCCATTACCTTGGCCTCCCTCCACCCACCCTGACACCCTCCTGACCTTAATTTGTTTTTTACTGTTACTTAGGGTTTTCAGGAAGGCATATGTACTATATTGCGGCTTTATTTTACCCTGTCAAGTGGTATGACTGGCTT
Source organism: Chionoecetes opilio (assembly GCA_016584305.1). Classification (NCBI taxonomy): domain Eukaryota; kingdom Metazoa; phylum Arthropoda; class Malacostraca; order Decapoda; family Majidae; genus Chionoecetes; species Chionoecetes opilio. Next base: position 41,994 of record JACEEZ010001297.1, read on the forward strand.
CCACATTATTATGTTTTTCCTTCTTTCCCGCGTCCACAACGTTCCCTTCACCTCCTGATGATGATGACGATACTGCCAAAAAGGACTGCATTGTTTCGGGAGCCACAAGCTAAATACTAATGGTTTATGCGATCCACCTACTTATTTCATTTCAACCCAAAAACAAGAGGCAAGTTTCCCCCACTGAACATATATATATATATATATATATATATATATATATATATATATATATATAGTATTACTATATATATATATATTATATATATATATATATAATATATAGATTATATATATATAATATATATATATATATATATATTATATATATATATATATATATATATATATATATATATATATATATATATACTAGCCGCAAAGCCGCCCTCCGGGCGGACTTTTTGGCTAGCTCCTGCGGGGGGCTTTTGGGGGGCCTTCGGCCCAATAATTGTAACACTTGTATTTTAATGATATTGTATTTCACACAAACCATGAGTTTAAACTCACAGAATAATTTTTGGGTTATCACAAAATCTGACAAAATATTACTGCAAAGCAGCAGGATAGACAATGTTCTTGGTCTTTTTGTTGGGTGTGAGGATAAAGAGCTTTCTGCCATCTCCCACTCTTGAGCATCCAACATAGAGCTGACCATGGGAGAAGCAAGGTTGAAGTAGGTGAAGTCCAACATACTTCAGTGATTGAAAAGTAAAAGAAAGCGTCCGTCAGGCGTGCGTTCGTTTCGATATCTTCTTTTTTCATGCAAAATATCTCGCGTAAAATAAAATAAAAATTCTCACAATTCTCGCTACTACAAAAAAAAAAAAAAAAGTGTCGGATCATCCCCAAAGTGGCCTTAAAACCTTCCCCTGGTCGACCTGTTCCCAAATCTGTGCCTTATGATGGATTGCGCCACTGGGGGCGGAACCTATAGGGGGACACACACACACACAGACACACGCACACACTTTCGATTATATATATATATATTATATATATATATATATATATATATATATATATATATTATATATATTTTGTCTAGACAAAGAAAATATTTTGAAAAATAATATTTGAACTGCTATCACTTTTAAACAGAGATCTGTCTCAGAGAAAATCTGCTGCACGTAATACTTTAAATATGTACTTTAAATAAAATATTTATATATATATATATATATTAGTTATATATTAATATATATTTTATATATATATATATATATAATCTATATATATATAATATATATATATTTATATATATATATATATATAATATATTTTATATTATATTTTATATATATATATATATATATTATATATATTTATATATATATATATTTTATATATAAAATTATATATATTATATATATATATATACAAATATATTAATATATTTTATTTTATATATATATATTATATTATAATATATATATATATATATATATATATATATAATATATATATAAAATATATATATATATTATATATATTATATATTATATATTTTAAATTTTTAATATATTATATTATATATATATATATATATATATATATTAATATATATATATATATATATATATATTAAAATATATATATAAAAAAAAAGGAACCTTGAGGACATGGCTGGGATGGCAGGGAAGCGAAACCCTTTTCCGGGAATGGAGGGAGATTAAGGGGTGGAGAATAGAGTGAGGAGGGAAACAGATCCTCTTCCCCCTACTGGTGGGTGGTGGGAAGTGTTAGCGTCAGATCGATCGAGCTCGGTGGGGTGTGTGGAGCCAAGGTTGACCTGCTGGGATGACATGGCGATGACGAGGGCAAAACAGGGAGGGGGTTATGGGATGGGAGTGGGCTTTAGCTGACGGTGTAGGGTTTATTGAGGCTTATGAGGTTTTTGTGTGTGTGTGTGGTGTGTGTATGTGTGTGTGTGTGTGTATGTGTGTGGTGTGTGTGTGTGTGTGTGTGTGTGTGTGTGTGTGTGTGTGTGTGTAGTGTTGTGTGTGTGTGTGGGCGGGAAATGTTTGATTAGGGTAAAGAGAGGGGAGAGAGAGAGAGAGAGGAAGAGAGAGAGAGAGAGAGAGAGAGGAGAGAGAGGAGACGAGAGAGAGAGAGAGAGAGAGGAGAGAGAGAGAGAGAGAGAGAGAGAGAGAAGAGGAAGGACAAATTTAATAAGAGAAGAAATCAAGACCAGTAATCACATCTCAAACACAAGAAATTTTTTTTTTTTATTTAAGAAAGAAAAAAAAAAATGCTTAAAAAATATGACATGAGTCGCTGCAGCCTGCCAAGAGAGAGAGGGGGAAAAAGGGGAATTCCTACTTCGTTCCATGTCTCCTCAAAATAGAAATCTGAAAATTGGAAAACGAGGACGCGAGTTGGAAAAAAAAAGTGCAAACAAACCCTTAAGAAAAAAGCTAATCTAATTTGCCAACAGCTTGGAGAGAGAGAGAGGAGAGAGAGAGAGAGAGGAGGGGAGGAGAGAGAGAAGAGAGAGAGAGAGAGAGAGAGAGAGAGAGAGAAGAGAGAGAAGAGAGAGAGAGAGAGATGATTTGATTTTCCAAAGTCAGAAAAAAGGAAGAAAGCTTAAGGCTTTCCTGAAGAACCCCCCCTGAATATATCGAAAATTCATGAAAAATTGGGGCAGGAATCAGTTTAAGTCATATAATGGTAGCTGTGGCCTTTCTGCAACACACTGGTAGATAGTTTTTCCCAAATAATGATATATAAAGGGATTTGAATATCCCGCTCTCCCTCACCCGCACCACGTGAGCGCCTTGTTTGTTTACGTCGGTTTTTGCGAAAAAAATATAAATTTCAATTCAATTTTTGAGTTTCTTGATGAATTTCAGTGATTAAAGTGAAAAGGAAGGGTACTGTCGCAGTACCTTGGGTTCGATGTTTCCAGCCTCATAAAAACATCCTTTTTGATTTCAGGAAGCCGTTAACACACCCAAAAACACACAAAAAAACGAAAAAAAAGTGAATCTGAGCTATTAGAATACCAACCTGTTATGTTTTGAAAAGTGCTCAAACCTGGCAACAATGAAGAAGGTGGGTGCTTTTCTGAAACAGGGGAAAAATATCTTGCCCTGCAAGAGGTAACCAGGTGTGCCTGAGTTAATGTAACATAAATAATAACCTCAAACATAAAATGGAACCTACATGTATTTTCCCAAGACCCTTATAAGGTTTTGACGTAACACTTAGTGTCTTAGTCAAACTAAACAAAAATGTTTACGGCTCTTTTTTGAGATATGTAAGTTATTCTAACACAATTTATATCACCTTCATCAGTTTTATCCGATCTTTACATATGAGGTACCAATGGATAGCTGGATAAAGAAAGCAAAAAACATTGTAGACTGTTTGTCTATGTCAATTAGGAACATGACACTATGACTTTTTGCAGTGTTTCAAATTTAAATTTTTTGGGGAAAATTTTCTGTATTTAAAAATTTTTTCTCTCGGTGATAAACAAAGACAGAAAAACCGCACCAAAGAATCTTTCTTTAAAAGAAAGAAGAGTTAACCTGATAACAAATAAAAGAAATGCATCAATAATCTAAGAGTGAAAGCAATTAGAGAGAACTGGAACTCGAAATGCCAGTGGTCGCTGGCATTTTTAAACTCACTTTTTTGATAATAAGTTGGTCTACTGGAAAAAAAAAATATGGGCTTATTCCACTGCATTTTAAAACACAAAAGTATAATTTTAAGAACGATTTTCTTCTATATGTATATTGTATAGAAGCCTGATTCTGCAAAAACATGTATTTAACCAAATAACCAAGTAGGTTATAGTTGAGGAGGCGATGGAAATGTTACTCTATATATTATTATGTCAATACGTATGTTTAGAAGTTACTATACCTAGGCAATCATATTTTCCTGTTATATTGTGGTCAATCAGATAGAAAGCCTGGAAGTGCAATGAGTCGACGGGGGTGAAGTCGTAGTGTTTTTATTCAATCTCCCCCCCACAATCTCCCCGCCACCACTCCCCGCCGCGGCATGTCACCTCCCACAATTATAACCTACATTGTCGCAGCAACAAGCCGATTTCGGCATTCTTATTCTTCGTTTTTCCAAAGCATTGCTTAGTATTTTGACAAGCGTTTGCCAGACGCCCGCAGTACTGTCTTAGAAAACAGTGTGAAACATCGCCCAAATTTAACATGCAACAATATACATGTAAAAAATATATTAAGCTTTGATACTCGAGGCGAGTAATTGCATTAAATTGCTATTATAGAACGTTCCATCGTAAAGCATGTCATCCATATAGGTTAGTAGAACACAGAAGAACTATATTTTTTGGTATTCAGATGCGGGGCATCAATATTTATCGCGAAATTGATTTATGAAAATATTATTCGCGGAGCCAAACACAGTAGACCAACCTTTGAGTTAAAACTGCCAGCGACCACTGGCATTTCTCGAGTTTCAGATCATTGGGGAATTTAACGCAGCCTAATTGTATTTTTTTAAAGATCTTTTACCTTTACCTAATTTTCCTCTTTTTTTTCCCCTTTTTTTATTTGGCAAAAACTATTGGCCAGTTCTGAATGAAACTTATGTTTTTTAAGTCTTTACTTAGCCCCATATAACTCATTACATTTGCCCGCAAGATCCATCGGTAACCAAGATTTTAGGGCGGGCGGTCTCCTTGAACTTACCTCAAATGATCAAGATAATCCGTAGGGAAAAAAAGTAACAAAAAAAAAAGAAGCAAACTGGGTGAACCAACTTGCAATGAGCGACTCGACCACCCGCTGCTGCCTTTGTTTCTCCTCCTACTTTGGTTTTGTCCCCCGTAAACAAATGCCGAAATCACTGCATGGCTGTCCACGTCCCCAAGATAGGACGGAAAACAGAAGACAGAAGGTAACGTCACCTCCCTTTGCCCCGCTGGGGGAAGTGACGTCAATAAGAATAAGAGGACGAGGAGGAGGGTGAGAGTGAAAGAGGAGATGGAGGAGGAGAGTAGTTGGTAGGGGAAGGGGTAGGAGGAGGAGAAGGTAAGGGAAGGGAAGAGGGATGAACATAAAAACTAAGAACATAAGAAAATAAGGCATGGCCTTGCATGTCAGGGGGGAATTAACTTTGCTTGTCCCGCCTAAGCCCGGCAACAGCGGCACAAGCAAAGGGTTCTCGTCCCCAGCTTGTGTGCTAGCTAAAAACTCTCTCTCTCTCCTCTCCCCTCCTCTCTCTCTCCTCTCCCCTCTCCCTCTCTCCTCTTTTCTCTCTCTCCCCTTTTCTCTCGTCTCTCTCTCTCTCTCCTTCTCTCTCATCTCTCTCTCTCTCCTCTCCCCCTCTCTCTCTCTCTCTCTCTCTCTCTCGAGTACACAATACTGATCAAGGTAAAAAATATGGGTGGCTTACGGGATGGAGAGAGAGAGAGAAAAGAGAGAGAGAGATGGTGGGAGGTGTCAGGCGTGTCAGGTGTCGGGTCGGCGGTGAGGCCTGAGTGAGGCCATAAAATTTTGAACGGAGGCGCCGTTGGCGCGATACCCATTGACGTCATGCGCACAAAGGACTGATTTTGCCTCGACGCCCGGGGAGGTGACGTTACCTTCTGTCTCTTTATCTTGCACGTCCCCACATACGTTTTGGGTCGTGACGGAAGCTCGCCGATGCCAAAAATACAAACCCCGCCGCCGGGCACAAAAAAAACCCTTTGGGGCATCATCGTAGGAGTGAAAATATGAGTTTTGTTTGTTGAGTTCAATGAAGTTTGTGTAGAGGTTTGCCCAATGCCGTGCTGACTTTCGGTGCTCTGCCTCTCTATATCATCCTTCCCCTTTCCCTTTCCCTCCTTGCCGTACATTCCCTCTCCCCTCAGTGCTTTGCTTTCTGTTTTTATCCTATCTCTTCTTATTTACTGTTCCCTCCTTACTTTTAACTTACTTTTGCCCTTTTCTTTCCCTTCCCTATTCCTCTTCGTTCTTATATCCCATTAGCTGCTTCCCATCCCTCCCTTTCCTTTCATTTTCTTGCTGGTAAATCTTTCCTTTATCTCCCATTCTTATCGTGGTTTCCTTTCCATTCCCTTCTTATTTTTTTACCTCGACCATCTCTTTATATCTTTCTTTCCGTCCTTCTACCATCTCTCCTTCTCTCACATTCTTTCTATTCCTTGCCCTTCCTTGCCTCTCCCCCTCCATTCTCTCTTCCCTCTCCCCACCTTTCATTCCTTCACTAAATAAAAATATTTGTATTTTCATTTTTGTACGTTCACAGCGGTGTCTCGTTTTTCTCCATCCTACTTAATAGTTGCGTGGCCTTGTGCAGCACCTCGTATCCCCAGCCCTTTAATGCTGCAATACAACAACGCCCATGCTGGACACCAAAGGGAGCCCCCCTTCTCCCTTTAAATTTTTATTGTACTGGAAATCAACGCCTAACATGAAATTCTAGTCTATCCCGGATGCAGGTCAAGTGTTCATTACTTTTGTACATCACTAATGGGTATTTTTTCCCCGCCAAGCTGTGAGTGGATAACAGGCAGACTGGGATTCGCGTCCACTCATGTGCCCGCTCCCGACTACTACGACGAAAAATATATGAATACTCGTCGTTACTCCATGAAGGCCCTGCAATAAGTAGGTACGGAGAGGCCCGACAGGTTGGCATCCCCTTATCCACATTCGACAGTAAGGTCACATCCACCCTGCAAACCCCTCCAGACAGCCTTGCATCCACTCATACTGCTTCAAACTACGTACCACAAGAAAGAACGAGAGAAAAATATTTTATTGATGTTACTACCTACATGGAGGGGCCCGTTAATAACAAGGGCTTAAGGAACGTTATATTCGAGAAAGTTTGTGTTTAATGGCCCGCTGGACGGCAATAACACCAAAAACAAAACAGTTGGCGCCAACGATTATTACCCCAGCCGCTATATCAGGCCCGCCCCGCCGCTACTGGTGGGTAAGCGTCAATGAGGGCATCACAAGCATAATCACCTATAACAGACACTAAATAACCACATAGGGCTGGGGGGAGGCGGTAGTACGGAGAGGCGGTAGCAGAGTGGTTAACGTCTCCCGGTGGCTTTCTCGTTGCATGACCCGAGTTCGTTTTCCGATGAGAACCAAATATATGCTGTCCCATTGACTCTATCTTCGATTTTGAGTGCATCGGATGACACAGGTGGGCGGCATGATCCTCTAATCACAAACTCATTATAAAAATCCTGCCGGATTCATTATAAACGGCGAGGGCCAACCATCACAGACCTCAAGTGACCTACAGGGCCATCCGAGCCAGAGAGGTCACATGCCTACAGGCTAACTTATAGCTAACTGTGCTATAGGCACAAATGTAAAAAAGACAAAAGCAAAAAAACTACAGGGACACACACAATCCTGGTACTTTCTGCTGACATCACAATTAAATTTGTGGAAATATTTATACCTGTCAGCTTCCCATCCGGCTTGTCATTCCGGCCATCATGTCAGCACCAATCCGGCATGGCAAGACACTCAAAGAGGTGAGCACCTCAACTGCGGCTCCCCGAGTCCCCATCGCTTGGGGGCTTTTGCCAGTCCTTTATAAAGAAGACAGCAAGAGAATAAAGAAAAGGGCGTGGGCCAATTTAGTTCGGAGGTGTCTTGTGACTCCTCTTTTGAAAAGATTTAGCAGTAGGAAGGTGGAAAATAAAAACAGGAGAGAGTTCCAAAGTTTCCCAGTGAAAGGGATAAAAGAGTAAAGTACTGATTAACTCTTGCATTAGGAATATGGACAGAATAGGGATGAAATGAGTAGAAAGTCTTATGTAACGAGGCCGCGGGAGGAGAGGAGGCATAAAAAAAATAAGACACAAGAAATATGAAAGCAACAAGAGGCCGTGAGATCTACACGAGGTATTTTCCTTTTACTTAACCCTATCTACATCCACCTTTCATCCCCATGAATTTATTTAGCTTCCTTTTAAAGCTTGCTAATGACTCTCCACTAACTACCTATCTACTGAGTCCATTCCAATAATTTACCACCCTATATATGAACCGTTTTTCCATATTTTATTTTAAATTTCCGCTTTTACAGCTTGAATTTGTTACTTCTTGTTCTCCCTGGTTACTAGCCGAAAGGGAACTTTTCCTACATCATCCCTTTATCCACATAAAAACTTCTATCAGATCGCCCTTACTCTACGTCACTCGAGTGAGTGAAAATTTAATAGCTTCAATCTCCTCTCATAACTAAAGTTACGCATCCCATGCATAATTTTGGTCATCTTCTCTGCACTGTTTTTAACAAGGCTATATTCATCCTGTAAAATGGAGCCCTGCGCCCCCGAGACCGCGCCCCCGCCCCGGGTTTTCCGGGGGGCCCGACCACCAGACCCCTCCAATGCCGACGCAAGGGGGGGTTCTCCCTATGACAAGTGCGGGCAAAACCCTCGGGAACCCCGCACTCTAAATTGAGTGGTAGGGCCCCTATAGCCCATCTTTTTCTTATGGGGGTGGCCGGGGGGGCAGAGGCGGCGCCTGCCTGTCGAATCACTCATGGGATAAACCTCCGGAGGGTTTCTTCGTGTGGGCTCGTGGATCGTTCTGAGCCTCTCAACGATCGTCGACTACCTCTCCTACACACTAAGAAAAATGGTGCAGGAAAGGTGCAAATTTGACATTTAGGGTGCAAATCCGCTTGCCGGGCGGAAGGTGCAATTTTGCACCTCTAAAGGTACTTTTACAGTGCAAACATAGAAAGGTGCAAAACTTGCACCTTTCTTGATATTTATACAAGGCGGAGGGGCCCGGGGGAAAAATATATTAAATATTTTTCTGTTATTAATTATCATTATTATTATTATCATTACTATTTATTTTTCGTATTTCTATTATCCTCATTATTATCAATATCATTAAAATTCATCATTGATATTTATATCATTATCATTATTTTTTTATCATTATAATTGATATTATCATTATTATTTTTTATTATTATCAACATCATTCTATAAATTCTTATTATCATCATTATCATCATAATTGATATTATTGTTACTATTTTATCTATTATAATATATATGGTATAATTGATATTAATGATAATAATATTATTATTGTATATTGGTAGTATACTATAGTGATTGAAACAATAATAATTGCTTTATTGAAAACTACAATAATATAATGATGTAATAACACTAATATAATAAAAAAAAAAACACTAATACTAATTATTACAATAATAACAACAGTGATAATGATAGTCATAAAAATTATGAAAAAATTCAGTGGGGAAAATAGTATTAATGATAATAAAAAATAAGAGCTTTTCCCGACTATAACAAATAATAATTATCAATTTTTAAATAATAAAATTTACAGTTATCATTAATATTATTATATTATTGTTACTGACATTTTAATTTTATTATTATATCATTATTATTATTATTTTTTTATTATTTAGTCTACTACTATTATTTTTATGCTTATTATCATCATCATTATCATTTTGTTATTCTTTTTTTTAATCATAATTATTATTATTGTATTTATATAATATATAATCATTATATATTATATAAATTATATATATAATCATTATCATCGAAGACCTGATGCCCCCCATCTATTATTATAACTTATTTTAATCTTTAAATACCACCGACATTATTATTATTATTATTATTAAGTATTGTGTTTATCTTTTTTGAAAATGTATTGCATAGTATAGAAATAGTATTTACTAAAATAACTGAGCGTGAGATAAAAGATAACTTGTATGATTGCACTAAATGTTGATTGGATTTACTTTAAAAAAAGGCAAGTTGTTGATGTGTTCTCACAGTAAAAGGAGGAATGAGAAGTGATTGCTACTTCTGTTTTAGGGCAAAACTAATGTCGCTAGTTTTTTGAATAATTTGGTATTAATACGTACTGTCTGATGTCTGATGACTTATGAATAAAATTATGGAGTTATAAGCTAGACAACCGTGCGGTATGAACGGACAAATACTTTATAAATATTTACATTTTAGTTTTTTATACCATATAGACATCTTGTTTTCAGGAAAGTATTACCTATAAAAATTTCCTTGCGTAGGTGTTTAGCTTGGCGGCATAAGACCTGGCATCTTTCAGGAAGTTTCCCCGGGGCCCTGACTATCAAAGGGGCCAACCCGTCCTGTCCAAATCGCGTTCAGGGCATCGGCCGCCTGGACGGACTCCTCCTGTACCTTTGGGTGGGCTCGACAGGCGGCTGTTTGTTTCACGCGCAGCTTGACTACCTGAGGAAAGGAAAGCAGGCCAGGCTGAAAGTGATGCGGGCCATACGCGGCTTAAAAGCCGGCGCCACCTTCTCTTCCTCCGCCTTACTATGTGAGGCTGTGCGCCCCCCCTGGTGGATTATTGCGCCCCTGTCATCATCGCGCTCTCCCCCAATCAGCAGGGCGGCTCGAGTGCTCCAGAACAACCCATGAGGACCATGCCCGGGGCTCCGAGATGGTCCACGCCTGCGTAATGCGACGAACCATATTGGTGCCCCTGCCACCAGGGTGCAGTGCATCAAAGGCCTGTCGCGTGGCCAGAGTATTCCCCCCGCGACGTGGAGGGCGTGCGCAGAGGAGCTCCGCTGGCCCTGGGGCAGGGCATCGAGTGCCTGCCGCGGCACACCGTGGCTCATAACACCTCGCTACCCCCCCACACCTCCCTTTACGGGGGATCCCCCGGCCGTGGCGGAGGCCGATGTCCCCGCCCCCACCTACAATGCTCCCCCCCCGTGGGGCCCCCCGCCGCAGAGTTCACCGCCACTCAGGTTGCCTGCCTTAAAACCATGTGCCCCACCCGGGAGCTGCGGGCACCCGCGCTGATGGCCTGGCCCCGTCGCCCCGAGCGGGACAGCCGTGTATACTTCACTGACGGCTCGGTCGAACCCGGAAGTGGGAGAACAGGTGCCGCTTCGTCACCACGGTGGGACAGAGCTGTCTTGGCGGACGTCCTAACAAACTGCTCCACACCCAGACTGAGCTGGGTGCCATCCACACGCCCCCGAACAAAGCCCTGCCAAACCCCCGGAGGCACTGTGGTAATACACAACCGACTTTCCTGGGCGGGCTGCAGCCCTCCAAAAGCCCATCCCAAGGACCAACGTGAGGCTCATCACCACCATCCTAGGCAGCCTACAGAGCCTTGTCGCGCAGGGAAGGCTGTCCAGGCTCAACTGGATCCCCCCCACGTAGGGGCCGAGGTAACGAGGCGGCGGACGCGGCCGCCAACGAGCCGCCACGGCCCCAGCGTCACCATGCACGTGCCTCCCAAAACCTACAGCAGCTCAAGGCGCAGGCGGGGACGGGCCGGGAGCGCACTGCGCCTCACCAAACCACACCAGAGCTGGAGGCCAGAAGAGGCAGGGGGCCTGGTACGCTGCCCCCGACTACCCCACTGAAAGCCACCCAGCAACAACCCCGGGCAAGATGGCGCACTACTGCAGCGTGTGCGTCTGGGCTACTGCACCAGAGAGGAGCTACAGGAGGACTTCGAGGGGCAAGTGTGCGACCACTGCGAGATGCACACCCGTCGCCCACTGGTGCACTACCTCCTGTCCTGCCCCGCCACCGCCCCCCTGAGGCCCGGCCCGGCCCCCGCCGCCCAGCCTGCAGGTGGGGGGCTGCTGAGTGGGCGTGAAGGCAGGGCCGCCCTCATGGTCCGCCACACCCCGAGAGACGTGATGTTGGGGGTGCTGCGAGCAGCGCCCCTCCCCGCTGATACATCACGTACCCACACCCTGTCGCGCCCGGCAGGTTGACCAAGTGGACGTAGGTGACTCACGTCACCACGTCTCCACGCGACCCTCCCGTAGCCTGACGGGATACCCTCCTCACTGGCGGGCTGATGCCCGCTTTGTACTTCTTTGCTCCTGCATATGCATTTCTGTACATACTTGTATTGTGTGTGTGTGTCCTGTATGCTTAGTTGTACAATAAACCTTTACAAATCAAAAAAGTCGCGGCTGACATACTTACCTGGTACAGGAGTTGCACCGTGACTCTAGGGTCAAGGTGCAACTTTGCACGCTTAAGGTGCAAAATCTGTGACATCCTTTTGCACCCTTGAGGCCAAGTTGAGGGTGCAAAATATGCACCCTTAGGGATGCAACTTTGCACCCTTGAGGGTGAAAAACATGCACCTTTAGAGATGCAACTTAGCACCCTCAAGGGTGCCAAGTTGCACCTCTAAAGGTAGATAATTAGCTCAAATTGTCCCTCTTAAAGGTGCATATTTGCACCTTTAAAGGTACAAAGTTGCCCCCCTACCATAAGGTGCAAAAGTTACACCCTAGTGTTAAGGTGCAACTTTGCACCCTTAAAGATTCAAAATGTGTGACATCATTTTGCACCCTTAAAGGTGCAAAGTTGTACCTTTTTTTCTTAGTGTGTATCGGGCTAGCTCAGAAGGCTGAGGGTGGATATAGTGGGACTCTCTGAGACGAGGAGGCCTGGCAATGGCGAGACTAGCAGTTGGGGTTTAAACCTACTACTGGTCCGGCATGAGCAATGGTCACCGTGTCCGGGGAGTAGCTATAGGCATCTCCAACAAACTGCGGCCGTCAGTTGTTGAGGTTACTCCGGTTGATGAGCGTATAATGCGGGTGAGGCTGAAACACACTCTGGGTTTCATGTCTCTTGTTGCAGTGTACGCTCCTACCGAGGTGCGTGAAACTGAAGAGAAGGAGATGTTCTACGCCAGACTCGACTCTGTATTAGAGTCTAGTGTCCTCCTCGGGACACACTCATTGTCTTAGGCGACTTCAATGCTACTACTGGCACTGTGAGAGATGGCTACGAGTTATGTGTTGGTCCCCATGGCTCCGGTTTCCAGAAACATTAACAGTTCTCTGCTTCTGAATTTTGCGAGGTCCAGAAGGTTGAGAATTGGAGGTTCTTGGTATCAGAGACCAGAGCTGCACCGCTGGACATGGTATAGTAATGCCTGAGGGGTAGGTAGGTAAAGAGATCGACCACGTTCTCGTTAGTACTCGTTGGAGTATCCTCCAGAACTGCTGGGTTTACCGGAGTGCTGAGTTCTTTGGAACAGATCACAGACTTCTTGTTGCTACACTTAAGCTTCATGTCAAGTCCAGAAGAATTTCAAGAGGTAGCCATACTGTGTTTTATCTTCAGAAACTGGAAGACTTGACATGTGCCCATGAGTATGCAGTGGCAGTCTCAAATCGTCTTGATGTGCTCGGTGCCCTCGAGGGCCCTGTAGAACTGTGGGATACCTTCAAACGTGAAACTCTCCATGCTGCCAAGGAGTGTATTGGAGAGCGACCGAGGTCAAGGCGTGGTTTTGTCTCGACGGAGACGCTGGGAAATATCGAGGAGAGTCGCGCTGCCAGGCTAGTTAGGAACCAGGACCAGCACAGGGCTCTGTCACGCCGGACTAGAACCCTCCCGGGGAGAGACAAGGAGAGGTATGTCAGGAGTCCCGCTGAGGATGTCGAGGGTCATTTGCACGCTAATGACCTCCAACACGCCTACCGAGCTCTGAAGAAGCTCCGTTCCAAGTCTCCATCTCGGGCGAATGATATTCGAGCAGCAGATGGGCGCCTCGTGTCGGACATGGATGGGCAGATGTCTCGTTGGGCTGAGTACTTTGGGCAGTTGTTCACAGTGGACCCTCCAATTGAGCAGCTTCACACCATTGGGTTACGGGAAGTGGATGCCGATCCTCCCATTGACGAAACCGCACCCTCTCTTGACGAAGTCAGAAAGGCTGTAGCAAAGTTGAGGGGTGGAAAGGCAGCTGGTGTTTGTAATATCAATGCGGAGCTCCTCAAAGCTGTGGGTGAGGCCATGATTCGGGGGTAGCATGCTGTCCTGACTGCCCTGTGGCAATCAGGTGCCATTCCTCCTGACTGGAAGGGGGCTGATCGTCCCTATGTGGAAAGGGAAAGGGAACCGTCAGGACTGCAACAATTACCGCGGTATTACACTGCTCAGCGTGCCTGGCAAGGTGCTTGCCCAACTATTGCTGACACGGATCCGCAGTTATCTGTTGAAGCATCAGAGACCTCAACAGTGGGCTCACGCCTGGTAAGTCAACAATGGACCGTATCCTAGCGCTTCGTTTCCTGGTGGAACGCCGACGTGAGTTTCGATAGGGGATGCTTGCAGCCTATGTTGATCTCAAGAAGGCGTTTTACTCAGTGCATCGTGAGTCAATCTGGGATCTTCTGCGAGTTCGCGGAATTCCTGCAAGGACTATTAGTTTGATGACTGATCTGTACTCTGGGACTGAGAGTGCTGTGAAGTGTGGGGGAGGTGTATCCAGCTTCTTTCCTGTTAACCTCTTCACACCCAGACCTTTCCTTTGCTATAAAAGATATGTATGTTGTTAGCCATAAAATTACGAAAAGTAACTGAATATACCAAATTGTTAGTGGGAGCTCAAAGTCGCGAGGTTGCAACTTTGCAACATCACAGCGGGCAACTCTTTTCTTCCATCGTCGAGTGGCCGAAAGATTCACACATGCTGCCCATCAGCCTCACGTTCGACTGCTAGCTCGGCGGAGAGCACAAGGGGCAGCATGAGCCTCAAATTATCATAGGCGTCACTCCAGAAATCGAGCCGCACCAAAGACCAACACGGGCGAGAGCCAACCATCACAGCCCTCCAATAAAGAACATGCAAGGCCAACCACCTAAGCTTCAAGGAGAAAAAGACGTCAACGATTTACACTTTTATATTCTCCCTAGCTATAAAAGTTGTTTCCATAATTGAAGGCGAGGTTTAAAGGTAGGTGTGTCTCCTCGGTTGAAGAAAAAATAAAAGAAACCATTAAATTACGTAAAGAAAATACATTTCGGATAATAAATTAAAAAAAAAGTTCCATTTGGGGTGAATTGGGGGCGAGGCGGCCCCCCGCGGGAAAGGGGGGGAAATTAGAAAGGCGGGGTAAACGGGGTATGAGAGGGGGAGGCAAAAAAAACGATTTACACTTTTATTTCTCCCTAACTTAAAATTTTTTCCAAAATCGGGGCGGCACCAAACTTTGGGAGAATTTTTTTTGTTTGTTGCTGTTTTTGTTGTTATTGTTTTGTTGCTGTTATTGTTTTTTGTTATTTTGTTGTTGGTGGTGATGGTGTTAGGGAAAATTAAAAATTTGTCTAAAAATTTTTTTTAAATTTTATAAATGGGCAAAAAAATTCTTTTAAAAAAAATTTTTTGCGAAAGGAAAAAAAAAGCGCTTAGAAGGGAAAATTGGGGGAAAGGGGAAAAAAAAATAAATTTTAAAAAAAAAAAAAGAGAGGGAAAAGAGAGAAGAGAGAGAGGGAGAGAGGAGAGAGGAAAAAGAAGAGGAGAGGGGAGAGAGAGAGAGAGGGAAAAGGGGAAGAAAGGGGAAAAAAGGGCCGCAGAAGTGAGGAGGGAAAAAAGGGGGGCCCCCCCCCCAAAAAGGGAAAGGGAGAAAAAAGGAAAAAAGGGGGGATTTGGGGGGAAGGGGGGGGGGGGGGGGAAAAGGGGTTGGAAAAGGGGGGGGGGGGCCTGGAAAAGGGGCCAAAAGACCCGGGGGGAAACAGAAAAAAGGGGAGAGGGAGCCCGGGAACAGCCCGGGGGGGGGGGGTTTTGGGGAGGGAAAAACAAAACCCGGGGGCCAAAGGGAAAAAGGAGGAACAAGGCCCGCCCGGCCGCCCGAAAGGGAAGGAAGTTATGGGGGGGAACGGGGAAATGGTAAGGGGAACTTCCCCCAAGGGGCCCCCGCTGGGGGCCGGTAAGGGAGCCACCCCAGGGGGGCCCCCCCCCCATCACACCAGCGGGGAAAACGGGTGGTAAAAAAACCAGGAGAAGGCAAAACCTCCTGGCGACGCACTTCAGCAGGAAGATGACGACACAGGCCCCTGAGGGCAGCCACCCCGTCTCACCCGTATGTCACCGGGCCTGGAAGCCCGGTGGTCACCGGAGGACACCGTGGTCCGCCTCCTGCGCACCGTCCAACACCAAAAAGGCCCTTTGGACCTGATGGTGTGAGTCCCTTCCTGCTCAAGCACTGTGCAGACGAGCTGACAAGGCCCCTCACGCACATCTTTCAGCAGTGCCTCCAAACGGCGCCTGGCCAAGCCTGTGGAAGGAGGCTGTGTCACGCCGTACACAAGAAAAAGGAGAGGCTGACCCAGCCAACTATCGTCCAATCTCGTTCCTGTCAGTTTGTCAGCAAGATTTTAGAAAGGATTATTGCAGTGCAATGACCCGCCACCTAGAAGGAGACCACTGATGCCCCCAAAACAGTACGGGTTTCGGAAGGGACGCTCCGCCTCGGATCTGCTTCTCCTGCTCTCCAAATCATGGCAGGACTCCCTGGACTCTGGCCGCCCGTCGCTGGTGATTGCCGGACATCGCCGGGGCCTTTGACTGTGTGTGGGACAAGGGCCTCCTGGCAAAGCTCGAACAGCTCGGCATCACGGGACACCTGCTGGCGCTGTTCTCGAGCTACCTGCACAGCCGGAGTCTGAGGGTGTGGTGAATGGGAGCATGTCAGCCACATACCCCGGGGGAGGCTTCCGTTCCACAGGGATCGGTCTGGGCCCCATCCTGTGGAACCCTTTACTTCAATGACCCCTCCAAAGCCTCCCTGTGGCTTTTGCCTATGCTGACGACTGCACCGTGTCCCACTCCTACACTAGGGAGGAGACTGCGAACCGTGATAGATGCCGCCAACCGTCAACTTGGTGACATCACGGCCTGGGGAAGACGGTGGCAAGTCCAGTTTGCTGCCGAGAAGACCCAGGCCGTGGTTTTATCACGTTCGAGGGAGGACCCCCAGGCTTTTTCGAGGGGAAGCTGAAGTTTGGGGGCGATACCTTGCCATCAAGGACTCCATCAACATCCTGGGGGTGGAGGTTGACTCCAGGCTCAAAGCTTTGCCGGGGCTTTTTTAGTGCCCCAACACGGAAAAACACAAAAAAGACACCCCGGGCAAGTTGGGGGAAAAGGAACGGGCTCCCACTGTGGGTGGGGCCAAACCCCGGGGGGCCCCCGGGGTTTTTCACTTGCAAAAGGCGGTTTTGTCCCCCTTGGAAAGGATGGGGGTTTTTTGGGTAGGTCTGTGCCCAAACGGTATAATGACTCCAATCCACTGGGGGGAAAAACTGGGCACGGGGGGGGGGGGGGACCGTGGCGAAAAAGAGGTGAAAACCCCCAATTTCCCTTATGCCAGGACTGGGCGTATAAAAGGGGTCCTGCAAGTGCCCCGTGACGGAAAAATTCCCCGCCGAATTCCCCATTTTTTACTACTTTTTTTAATTTGGGTACTTTCGGAAATGTCCCCGGGGGGATTTTTATTTTTGACAATCCCTTACTTTTTTTCCCCCTGGTCAAATGAGGGGGGTTTTAAATAAAATAAAAAATAAAAAAGGAAGAGAGGGGAAAAAGGGAAGGAAGGAGGGGGGAAAGAAGAGGAAAAAAGAAAAGGAAAGGAAAAGGGGGGGGGAAAGGGGAAAGGGGAGGAAAGGGGAAAACCCAAATAAAAAAAAAGAAGGGGAAGAGCCAAGGGTTTTGGGAAAGGGAAAATAAAGTGCCCCGGGAAGGGGGAGGAAAAATTTTTGAGAAAGGGGGGAAAAAAGGGGAACGAGGGGAAGGAGGAAAAAAAAGGGGGGGAAAGAAGAAGGGAGGGGAGAGAAAAAAAAAGGGGGGAAGAGAAACCCCTTTTAACCCCACAAAAGAAAAATTTGCAATTTTAAATTTAACGGGTATTACCCAAAAGGAAGAAAAAAGGGTTTGGAAATCAAGGGAAAGGGGCAGGAACATGGGGGCCCGAAAATGAAAAAGGAAAAAAAGAAAAAGGGGAATGAAAAATAAATAAATTAAAAAAATTAAAATTAAATAAAAAAAACAATTAGATAAAGTGAAAAAATAAAATCATTTTTTGTTATTCCAAAAATAGTAGGGGTGGGAATAAAATTTTAAAACAAAAAAAGGGGAGAAAAAAAAAATTTGAGAAAAATATTATGATTTAGTGTGTATTTATGACATTACCCCAAGAAAATCCAAGATAAAAAACGAATGGAAAATAATAAAAAATATCAATCACATTTTCTCATACCCCTTACGGGGGGGGTTTTCCCTACCACGTTTTAAATTCAAAAATTTTAAAAAAGGGGTCGTACTATGAGTTTATGATTTATTATTATTTTCAAACTTTATTTTCCCTTCCCCATTTTCCTCTTGTTTTTTTTTCCCCCTCCCATTTCCCTTGCTCCCCCATTATCCCCCTGTGTTCCCCCCTTATTTCCTAAATCCTTTCCCCTTTAAAATTTAATTCCCGCCCTTTCTCTTTTTTTTCCCCCACCCCTTTTTCCAATTATATTGGGTGTTCTTTTTCTTTCCCCTTTTCTTTTTCATACTGCTGCTCTTTTTCGCCCTCTTTAAAAAATTTTTTTTAAAAAATCTTCTTTTTTCTAAAAATCTTTTGTCTTTTTTCTTTTTTTTTTCCTTCTTCCTTTTTTCTCTTTCTTTTCTCTCTCTCTCTCTCTCTCTCTCTTCTCTCTCTCTCTCTTTTCTCTCCCCCTTCCTCCTTTTTCTCTCTCTCTCTCTCCTTCTCTCTCCTCCTCTCCTTTTTAGTCTTATTGAAACTCATTATTTTTAAAAAAAAATACCATTGTAAAAATGGAAAATAAAATTTGATTCTGATTCTGAATTCTGATTCTCTCCCTCTCTCTCTTCCTCTCTCTCTCCTCTCTTCTCTCTCTCTCTCTCTCTCCCCCTTTTTCTCTTTTTTCTCCTCTCTTCTCTCTTTTCTCTTCTCTCCTCTGGCTCCAACTCAAGTGTTTTTCTATTCCAACCCCTTTTTCCAGACCATTCTTTTGGGACCCGGAAATTCCCTACCAGTTCGACATTCCCTTCTCACCCCATGGCGAGCTAAGGGGGGGGGGGGGGGGGGGGGGGGGGGCTTTTTTGAAACGCCCTGGGGCCCCCCAACAGGGGGGGCCCCCAAATGCATCACTCAATCATGCTGATCTCAGGCTGAAAAAAAATTTCAGATTAAAAAGTATTAGGGGATTAAAAGAAAGTCTCAGAAATGCAAAAATGCCCCAAAAATATTTTTTTTCCCAAAAAAAATCACAAAAACCCCCCCTTTTTGCCCCCCCCCCTCCAACACCTGCAAACTTTAGAGGGGCCCCCCCAGGAAAAACCCCCCCGCCCCCAAAATGTCTGCCGCCCCTGTTCCTCATGATCATCCGAAAAAATTCCTCCCAAATTTGCCTTACTAAAATTTTAGGGTCCCCCGTATAAAAAAAATTTTTTTTCTAAACTTTGGCATCCCAAATTTTCCTATGAAAAAATGGAATTCAAGCGTTTTTATCGTTTCCATTTTTTTTTTGAGCAATTCTTACTATCAAAACCCATTTTTATATTGCACCCTTATCAATAATGCTTAATGAGTACGCGTCCGGTTGGTCGTGTATTGCATCAGCCCCAAATGATTCCAAGACTACGGGGTAAGCCTTTTGATCATTTGGTCATCGGGCATAATACAAGTCACCCCTCTACTTGGCCTAAACGGTCCATCATGCCTTCTTAGACCTGAAGCGGGGCCCAGGGTCCCGGGGGGCCCCCCGACCCCGGATGAACCCTTCTCTGGCCCTGCTGCCCCACCACTGCTGCCCGCAGTTGTCCCCTGTTTTCACGATCTTTCGGTGCTCTGATGTGGATGGACCCCGGGAACCTCGTACGGTTTACCGGGATCTCCTGGATCGATCCCCGACAGTAAACAGGGAAGCCGGCTCGTGCCCCCGGGCCAGGCGCCAGCTGTCAGGTCTGCAAGCTGGTGGTACAAGTTCAGTTTGGGGTGTGTGCGGGGGATCTTACACTGGTGCCCCCATACCCTCGCCACCCCTCAGCTTAAAAAATCGGGTCCGGCAAACCCTGGGGTTTCGTCCTCCCCTCTGATCCCCACAGCGGGGGGGGACACATTCTGAG
The DNA here is from genome assembly GCA_016584305.1 of Chionoecetes opilio. Taxonomy (NCBI): domain Eukaryota; kingdom Metazoa; phylum Arthropoda; class Malacostraca; order Decapoda; family Majidae; genus Chionoecetes; species Chionoecetes opilio. The sequence continues at coordinate 61,934 of JACEEZ010001297.1, forward strand.
GGTGAAAAACCGTCCTTCCCCCCGAAAAAGGTCACAAGCTTTTTGGACCTTCTTGGGCTGCGACCTCATCCTCTGAGCTGCGGAGGATGTGTTTGGGGCCGTCCTCTATCGGGGGGAACCCTTGTGTCGTGTAAAGTTTGAAGTACACCTGCGGGCAGTACTTGCTAGGATTTCCAGGGTGTTTTCTTGCAGTCGCCCGCTTTCGGTCCACATATACCGACGACTGGGCGTGGTGAGCCCGGAGGGGACACCTTCCACACTTGATCCCCTGCATCGGAGGGGGAGAACGCTCCGTTTCACAGCCTGGACCAGCTGGTAGGAGGGGGGCTGGCATTTTGACAAGGTTTTCCCGGTATCTCCGTAGAATCTTCCACCCCCGGCACTCCCTCTGAACTCTGCGTTGATGATCTCTTTACGTGGACGCAGATGCACAGGACCCGTAAACCCGTGTCAGATGGGTGGCCCGTCGTGCGGTGATAAGGGGGCGCAGGGGCAATCGTTGTGTGCAACCGCATATACTCCAGAAAGCTTGCGTCCCGAAATTTTTCCCCAAAATGGGCGTGGTCCCCCCCCTTCCACCCCGTTTGGCCCCCTAGTTGAGCACCTTGCAGTACGACATGAGTCGGGGGAGTCGTATGTCCCCAGCAAAACATGAGACCTGGCCCCCCTTTAAACGCAGGCTTTCAGGGGGCCCGGGTCCTCGGTAAAAAAAGAAAAGGTACCCAGATGGCCCCCTCGTCCTACACATGCTCCCCCCCTGACAATTTGGGGTGCAGTTTCCCATAGCTGTCGGGCATCATCCCCCGGGGGTCTTGCCTTTCCTCCCTCGTAACCCAAACCCAACTTTTTTGGTCCCTTTTTAGGGTCGCCGAAACAAAAATTCTTTTTTTTAAACTTTGGTCCCAATTTCCTATGTAAAATAGAATTCAAAAGACGATTTATATCTTTCCCCATTTTGCATTTGAGCAATTCTTTACTATGCAAATCGCACAAGCTATTTTTGCATATAAATATAAAAGCCCATTTTTGCATAGCAAAAAAAGTGCTAAAACCCAAAAATTTGAAGAGGACAAACCCCCTTTAAAATAAATTTTACAAGAAACACCCTGCCCAAAATTTGAAATAATCTTATTTCAATTTTCATGGACCCACGGGTTCCCCAACCTACATCCTTTCATTTTCCCGCCTTCTACCCACATTTTATTTGACGCACCCGACAAAATTGTATTTCCTCCCCAGGGGCTACACGGGGGACTTTCCCCACCCCCTATGGGGCCCAAACCGCACATTAAAAACGCCTAAGCCCGTGCCTGGACGCTAGACAACGCACCTTTAAGGGAACGGAAAAGGGGATGGAAAAAGGGCTCGCCTTCCAGAAACAACCAAACCTCTCGCTACACCATTTCCAGCGTCCAGAGACGATCTTATTTCCCTTCAGCATGGTGATACTGTCTTGGGGAAGTACACCACAGCATAAATCACCAGACAACCGCGGGTCCGGGGGCATCGATAAACAGGGTTATCAAGAGGAAACCCCCCAGGCGCTCTCCACCACAGCCCAGTGAGTACGCACAGATTTTATTCATCCCGGTTGAACAAGCACAAACACGCAACCTTCCCCCCCATATTCAAGAGGACTCTCTTCCCCCAAAAATGTTCGCACCTACGTTGATGGCTGCGTTTTTTGCGGGCGGAGAGGATGACGAGTGTGACATGAGGAGAACTCGACGTGTCTCACCAGGGGTAAGGCAACAGCCCCCGGGGATGATGGGCTACTTACCCCCCCCTTGCTTACTCCCGAGGTCTCTGACAATCCCTTCTGCAGTTTACAATCTTTGCGCCGCTTGGGGAAATCCCCATGCCTGAACTCCAGCACGATTTTGCCGATCCCCAAAAAAGGACGATAAGTTCAGACCAATTTCACTCACTTCCTCTTTGTAAAGTCCCCCAGGTATTTCCCCACCCGTTCATGTTTTGGGGGGGGGGACAATTTTTTTCCCAGACTGTATGGTTTTCCCCTGCCCCCAGAGAAATACGCCCATTGTTGATGGATTTATATCGCCTTCCCCCACCAGGTGGTGCATTTTTTGCCCCCAAGAGGTTTTTTTGTTGCCACAAAAGGTTTTCCCGGATCAGCGGGGAATTTTGGGGTAAAGGGGTCTCCTGAGGTGGGTCCCTGGTTACCCCCGAACAAACCGCGTGTGCTTTTCAAGGGGGGGTGTAGCCCTCCAAGGAAAACGAGCTTTGGGCTCCCCAAGGTGGTGTTTTTTTGTCCCTTTCTTTAAATGTCCCGTTACCGCTTTCTTTCCCCTTTCCGAATTCCGGGGGCGACTGTTTCCTGCTCGCTGATGAATGTGTTTATTCCAAAATTTCCCGCAGCTTCACCTTTCCCCTTTAGTCTTTACGAGTCGTTTCCACTTGTGGCTCTCTCTCCCCAGAGGAAAAAGAAATTTTTCCCCCGGGCCCCCGAAAATTTCCCGGTTTTTACTGCTGGGAAAAATGTTTCCCGTGGCAGCAGTAATTGTACCGGGACGCCTTGCGGATCACCCCGCCTACCCGTCGGCAGCGGTTTAATCAACGCGAGATCTCCTCACCGGGTACGCAGCGCTTCACCTTTAAAAAGGGTCAAACAATGCTGCTGGAGTCTCATTTGGCTAGAACCTTCTACATTGCCTTCATACGGTCAGTTATGCTCCCCCCGCCCTCTGTCAGCTCTCTAAAAAACCCCTTTGACCCCTTTTGAAAAAAATTTTAGAACAGAGTGATAGGGACATTCTTTGGGTGCCCTCCTCCCCAGAAAGTCAACTTGGGGTGAGCTCGATCTCCCCCCTATTTTTGAGAGAATTCACGCCAAAATCTCCTCCTTCAGCGCAATGCCTCCACTCTCCCATCTTGGCCCCCATTTATTCACGTGTCCTGAAACCCGCTTTTACCCTGCCGCACCCCCACCCCACTTCGTCCCGCGTCCCACCCTCGTCCCGCTGCTCCCCCTGCTGCGCCCCGATCTTAATGTTCCCCTTTCTGGAAAAGGATCATGGTCCACCTCCCTGGAGGATTCCTCCGCCTCAAGTCTCCTTCACTCCCCCTTCCAAGGGAACCCACCACCCTCCAGAAGCAAAGGTTGGGCACATTACCCCCAGTGCCTCCTCCCTCCCTGCCGCTCCCCATTCTACGTCGACGGTTCCCTGCACCAATGGGAGCGCGGGGTGCGCTTGCGCGTCACTCACTCGACGTGGCGCCACCCGGGGGGAGGTGGGTTGGGCCCCAGGGCTACCCAATTGTCCAGCTCTACCCACTACGCGAGCGGGCTCTTTCGGCTGTCAGTCTCCTCTGTCAAAGGCGCCTGAGGTGTGGTATGGGACTCTCAGTCTCCCTTTAGGCCACCTCATTCCCCAAACCCCCACACCGTTGCCTGGTTTATCAAATCTTTTCAGCTAGTCGCAGCTCGTGACAATTCTCTCACTATCTTTTTGGGTTCCTTCCCATGTTTTAATAGCAGCCAAGACAAGGGGGGATCTCCTCGCCAAAAAAAAGCCTCTGCCTGATGGTTACACGCTACAGAGTGCACACCCTCCCTCCTCTGCTTCAAAGTTGTAAATAGCCGTTTTCCCCCCACACTCCCCCGCACAACCTGAGCGGGCTTAACCGGGTTCCCAAATATCCCGCTTGTACGGGGCCCCGTACACAACAGACGTCACCCTCATCACCGCTTCAGTGGGATTTGGGTAAATGGGCACGTTGGGAAAATCCGCCGAGGGACCCGCCGAGCGGGGGAGATGACTTGAATTTAATTTGACGGCCCGTACACGGGACGGCGGGCGGTAGACTTTTTTTGGACGTCATTGTGCTCATTGTTGTTGTACGGCGGCCGTCAAGCGGGAAAGGGGGGAAAACCCGGGGTTTAACCCCCCCCCAAGATCGCCGACGCGGACTCATGGCTCGCGACCAACTTTTGTTGCTCGACTTCGGTGGGATACCGACTGCGTGGAGGTTCTGAGGCGGGGGAATTCCCCACTTCCTCCCCAAGCGAGGACGACCCCGCGCCAAAAGTCGTCGCACTACTCCCCGATGTCCCCAGTCGGGGGCATGCCCCGTATTTGTACGTCACCCACCTTTGGGGGTGCTAACTTTTCCTCCTACAACTGCGTGCCCTGCAGACAAAAGGCACTGAAAATTTTATGTAAGCATCTCCGTATGTATACGGCTGCCTGTGTGTCACGAATCAATTGTACATGTTAGGCAATTTATGTACTCGGTCTGTGCTTTTGAGCGTAATAATTAATAAAACAAAAAATCTCTTCTCTCTCTCTCCTCTCGCTCTCTCTCTCTCTATTCGTCTCTCTCTCTTTCTCTCTCTCTCTCTTCTCTTCTTCTCTCTCCCTCTCTCTTTCCCCGTCTTCTCTCTCTCTCTCTCTCTCTCTTCTCTCTCCTCTCTCTCTCTCTCTCTCTCCCCTTTTTCTCTCTCTCTCTCTCTCCTCTCTCTCTCTCATCTCTCTCTCTCTCTCTCTCTCTCTCTCTCTCTCTCTCTCTCTCTCTCTCTCTCCCCTCTCTCTCTCTCTCCCTCTCTCTCCCCTCTCTCTCTCTCTCTCTCCTCTCACCCTCTCTCTCTCTCTCTCTCTCACACACACACTTCCTTTCTCTCTCTCTCTATCTTTCTCATTTCAATCACTCGTAAAATCACAAATTCACTCAGACATAAACACACAAATTCACGCACTTATCCATTTTTTTGTTCCTGCTTCCTCTACTTACTCACTCCATCCATCAAAACACTTTCTCTCTCACAACACTTTTAAAACCACAATAATTCACACAGCAACACTCTCATGCTCGTCACAACACACTCTTTTCACCACACCACCACCACACATGGGCACCCCCAATTTGTCACCCATACACGCCTCACAACTCACAGTGGGAAAAAGGTTTTTCATAAGAAATTGTTCTGGTCTGCCTAGAACGGGATTGATACAACACGTTATTATGAGTGAGAAGACAAGGAAATGAGACGGATTTTTTGATAAAGCTAATGTAGACAAGATGACGAAAAGGGGGGAATACATGCATATAAAATGAAATAGTTGTTTTAAACATCAGAACAGGGTAAGTCTTTCTGTTCCTTCAATGCCTTCCTCCTCCTCCATTATATTTTCTTTTTTCTTCTTTTTTATTACGTATTCCTTTTCTCCTCTTTCTATTTATTTACAAATTTATTATCATTTTCGTTAAAGATCTTATTCTTCTCATCAATTTCTGGATGCATTCAAGTCATTGTACAATTACCCTCCCTCTTCCTTCTCCTTATCCCTGGGCTCCATGATTTGCCTTTATTTCCTTCTCCTTCTCTTCCCATATTTCCCTTTTTTCTCTTTCTAACTCATGTTCTTAATGTTCTTTGTTCTCATCCTTCTACAAAATACCTCCATCTCTTTCTTCTCCTCCTCCTCCTCGTCGTCTTGCCACTCAGCTCCCACTTTATGACTCAATAATAGTAAACAAGGGAATGAGACCGTCGTAACGGCCGCTCCTAGATCACTCGTGCGTAAAACAAGGAGGGTGAGGAGCTGATGGGGAAGATGAAAAAAAAAAATGTGAAATGGAAGGAAAATATAAAAACCCTAAGAAAAAATATGCATATACGGTGTTAAAAGAAAGAGGCATGAGGAAAAAAATTGAAAGATTAAATTTAAAAAAAATAAAAATAAAAATTCAGAGTAACAAGAAAATGAAAGAAACAAGGAAAGAATACTAGAGTGGTGTTGCTGTGACTAATTACGCCGGGAGAGAGAGAGAGAGAGAGGAGAGAGAGAGAGAGAGAGAGAGAGAGAGAGAGAGAGAGGGAGAGAGAGAGAGAGAGAGAGAGAGGAGAGGAGAGAGAGAGAGAAGAGAGAGAGAGAGAGAGAGAGAGAGAGAGAGGAGAGAGAGAGAGAGAGGAAAACATAAAGGACACACCTGAAGCCCAAATATCACAAAATTTAATGTCTTCGTTAGCGTACAACTTCGTCGCAATATTAAAAAAAACCACAAGGCAGGAAGCAACAACTGAAGCTCGTATGCAAAGCTTTCCATTATTAGAATCCATAAACAGTATTTTTTTTCCATGACTGGTAAAAGGAAAAGCTTCCCTCCTGTATATTGGGAGCCAATTTTTTTTTCATTATTAAAACCCTAAACTCGAAAAAGCAGAACCTGTTTTGCAAGATAGAACAGAGATTTGCCAAGAGGAGGAGGAGGGGAGGAGGAGGAGGAGGAAAGAGGAGGAGGAGAAGGAAGAGAGGAAGAGGAAGAGGAAGAGGAGGAGGAGACGTGAAGGTGGGCGGATGACCCACGTAACCCTTCATAAGCCGTGGAGGAAGAAGAAGAGGAGGAAGCGTAGGAGGAGGAGTAGCTGAGTCAATATTTCCAATCAGATTGTATGCTTTTTGAGGTTTTCTTGTCTTTTATACATAGGAATACATAGGAATACATAGGAATACATAGGAATAACAGATACCAGGAGACCTATTGGTCTATAACGAGGGTATCTGCTGAACTACATACTACTAACTATCAACTACATGTAAGAGGACAGTTGGAAAAGAATACCATGTCCATAATGAAGATAGGAACATGGAAATTTCGTAGTGAAGAATGATAAAATATGAAGTATGCTAACTACAACTACCACTAATACTAATCGATTCGGGGGACGATATAATATAAATTCGCAGGGCAATATCCAAACCCATTTACTTTCCAGTACGCGTCAAGTTTGTTTTTAAAATGAAGTTATTGTGCTAGCTTCGACAACATTTGCTGGTAATTTGTTCCATCGATTAACAACTCTTAACATTGAAATAATTTTTACGGAGATCTGTGATGAAACGTTGACCATTCAGTTTTAAACCGTTGTTTCTTGTTGTCGTGAGGAGAAAGCTCGAATAGGTATTCTTGATTAATGACATCAAATCCTTTAAGGATCTTAAAGGTTTCTATCAAGTCACCACGGATTCTGCGATCCTCTAAGGAAAATATATTTAGTTTCCGCAGTCTCTCTTCATAAGATGAATTTCGCAGAGATGGAATCAGTGTGGCTGCTCTTCTTTGAACTGATTCCAATTTGACTTGATCTTTTACGAAACAAGGCGACCAGAATTGAACGGCATATTCTAAGTGAGGCCTAACCAAAGACGTGTATAATCGTGTCATTACTTTCGGAGTTTTATGTTCAAAGTTGCGTTTAATGAAGCCCAACATCATATTCGCCTTTTTACTGGCAGCCAGGCAATGTGTACTAGTTTCAAAATCATTACTAATGATGACACCTAAATCCTTTTCCTGCTGTACTTCAGTTAACGAATTATTTTGCATTTGATAGTTATATTTGAGGTTATCGTTTCCTATATGCATTACTTTACATTTATCGGAATAAAATTTTAATACCCATTTATCGCTCCAATCCGATAGTTTATCTAGATCACGTTGTATGAGCTCACAATTTTTTCTAGTATATGCTTTACCGCCTAATTTGGTGTCATCAGCAAATTTGGATATTTTAGATAAAAGACCGCAGTCTAGATCATTGATATATATCAGGAAAAGAGTTGGACCCAAGACCGAGCCTAAGGCACCCCATTAGTAACATCTAAACCAATCTGATGCCTCGCCATTGATTACTACAGGCTGCTTGCGGTTTGAAAAACCAATCGCCAATCCATGAACATAATTGCTCTCCTAGACCAAGCTCTCTTAACTTGGTCAATATCCGCTTTGGGGAACTGTATCGAAGGCTTTCTGAAAATCAAGGTATATATATCCGAGTGAGTTTTAGCGTCCCAGTTTGAATAAATGACATTGAAAAAATCGAGTAAAGTTAGTTAAGCAAGATCTCTTATTTCGAAAACAATGCTGAGAGTTTAGGATTAAGTTATTTTCGTCAAGATATGACACTATTCTATCCCGCAATATTTTTTCAAATACTTTAACAATCACATAAGTTAGACTAATGGGTCGATAATTATTAGCGAGGCTCTTACACCCTTTCTTGAATATTGGTGTAACATTATCTAACTTCCACATATTTGGAACGTTTTTGTCCATTACTTATTTGTTGAAAATAATATTTAATGGGAGCGAAAGTTGACTGTGACATTCGCGAAGTCATTTAGGCGAGATTTCGTCCACCCCCACGGTTTTTACTGGGTCAAATTTCTGCATATACTTTGATATTTCGTCTACCTTTTTCTCTTATATTACTACATCTATCACTTGCTTGTCCGCAAACATGTTAACTGCTTCTGGTAATGGAGCTTCGTCTTCTTAAAAAAATGCATCAAAGTATTCATTGAGTACTGATGCCATACTCTTATTATCCTTTACTAATATGTTATTCTTATCTTTCAGTGGCCCAATGCATGTTTTGACGTTTTTCTTACCTCAAGCCCGTCAGGGTGGCAAGGTTGGTAGAGACGTGAGCTTGCAATGTGTAGCGTCCCTGCGCATTCGGTCAGCGGTTCGAGTCCGCCTAGTTCGTGCTGACGTGGCGGCGCTTTGTATAGTCAATAACCTTGTAGTTGGTACTTGCAAAGTGTCTAGATAGGATGAAAATCTTATCTTATCTTCTTACCTCAAACGTATTGTAAAAACATTTTTGGGTTCGATTTAGATTCCTTAGCAATATTTTCTTCATACTTGCGCTTTTTAGACCTAATCAAACCTTCACAACAACTCTTTAAGTCATTGTAATATCTAAAATCACAGTCCGTATTAGATTGCTTGCAACTTATAGCTGTCGCTACACTGTGATTTTGAATCTCATGAAGCGATTCCAAACAGGGTCTGTTTTTTTACTTGCACACCC
>JACEEZ010001298.1:5000-21693 GCA_016584305.1 Chionoecetes opilio
ACGGAGAGGAGGGAAATGGGGCGGTAGTTTTGAGGATAGCCTCTGCCCTTTTTTTTGTGGATAGCACAGACTCTCGCAACTTTCCACTCAGATGGCCACTGCTGAGATGAAAGGCACTCCTGGAAGATGGTAGCAAGAGGCATAGCAAGTTGTGAGGCACATCTTTTAAGCAGGTGAGGGCTGATGCTATCTGGTCCCAGCACTTTCTTGGAATCAACTTGTTGAAGTTGTTGCAACACCTTCTCCATGGTAATTGTGATTTTCCCTAGGGCGGCCTTGGTTAGAACTGGAACTGTAGGAGGTTCACGTTCTGGGTCAGGAACTGTCATCTTGGAGGAGAAGTGGGCAGCCAACACCCCGGTGACTTGTGACAACAAAGCCATCAGGTGCTGTCAGCTGTGGGATGCTGTCGTCACGAGAGAAGCCTTGCTGTTGTTTGATGTTGCTCCACCAATCCTTAGTGCCCACTGACAGGCCTGTTAGCTTTCGCTTGATATGATCCCTGCAGTTGCTGATCGCCTCTTTCTGGACTCTTTTCATATTTTCACAGGCCATTTTGTGCTGGTGTTTATGTTATTTGTGGGGTGTGACTTATATCGCAGCCAGGCCTTGCTCTTATTGTCTGCTGCTTTCCTGCATTGAAAGCCAAACCAGGGTTGGTCTACCGGTTTAGACTTGTATGTCTGGCAGGGCACAAATCTTCTTTGGTAGGACATCAGGATTTCTGTGAAGGTCTTCATTTGTGTGTCAACGTCACCTGTAAGCACATCAGACCACACAATGTTGCCAAGTGTTGCCTTCATTGCATCCCAGTCCCTTTTGTCTCATAGCCAGTTGGTGCGAGTCACTGCCTCATCTCTGTCGATGGCCAGCTTGATATTGGTGAGAGCAGCCAAGTGGTCGGAGGAACCCACTGTTGCTTGCGGGAGGCAAGTCACTATACTGCAGGGTAAGTCGGTGATTACAGGGTCAAGTGAAGACCCTGAGATGTGGGTGGGGAGGTCGACGTGATTTTTGAGTCCAAACATTGTCAACAGGTCGTCAATCTGCCTCTGGACAAGGTACTGGTTGAGATCACCCACAATAATGAGATGCTTACAGGAGTGCTGGAGGAAGAGGGCATCAAATTTGGTAGTCAAGTAGTGAAGGAGCTCACCACCTTGCCACTGTGGACGGTAACACACGCACAGCAGGATGGAGTCTTGAGTGTGTGTCCACACTTTGAAGAACATCATCTCCATGTGAGCAGGAAGGTCGACGGGGAGAGCTTGTACGGGGAGGCTGTTGCGGAAGCACACAGTGACTACCCCAAAGGTACCTTGGGCTCTGTCACGCCGGAACCAACTGGAGTAGCCACCTATCTGCCCAAAGTTGTCTGGCACTGAGGAGTTGAGGAAGGTCTCAGTAGTGGCAATGATGTTAGGACTGTGTGGCAAAACATGGCTGTACGCTAGGTCACCGAAAGTTAGTCTGGAAACCTCTAATACTAGCTGAGATGATGGTAAGATTACCAAGAGCTTGCCTGCGGGGCGGCGTAGCTCCGGGGTGAGTAGTGATGCTGGCTGTCATTGTGAGGGGGCGGGAAGGCTTGAGGTGGAGCCCAGCCTCCTACCTGTGAGGTGTCAGAAGTGGGGGTAAGAAACGCAAAGCTCTTGTTTAGGGAGTGAAGTAGCCAAGCGTTAGTTTTTGCCTATTCCGCAGACAGCTGTTTGAAAAATGTATCCTACCTTTCTTGATCGAGGCGCGTGCGGCACTTCTGGACGGTGTGACCGTGGCGCTGGCAGTAGTTGCACTTCAACTTCCTGAAGCAATCGTTCTCCGTGTGCCCACTTCTCTTGCAGTGATGGCAGTAGCTTCGAATCGGTGCCCGGGCTGTTGGAGCAGGCCAAGCTGAAGCCTGCCGCTTTGCAGTTGTGGAGTGTCGGGAGGGACTGGGAGCAAGGCGCGCCTGTCGTCTGGAGTTGAAGTTATTTGCTTGATTATTATGGTTGGATACATTTGAAGTGCTAGTACGAGTGTCTCGCCGCTCGGGTCTCGGGGTAGGTGGGGCGCGTGAATCCCGGCGCTCAGGACTTGTGGCAGTGGAGACACTGATAACCCGGCGCTCTGGACTCGCGGCAGGTGGGGTGCGGGTAGCGCGGCGCTCGGGACTCGTGATAGGTAAGGTGCAGGTGGTGTGGTGCTCGGGGCTCGCGGCCGGTGTAGGCGTGTTCTCTTGATGAACGTTCACACCACGTCTGTGTTGTATGACAACAGATTTAAGTGGGAGTGGCTTATCAGACGTCCACCAGGCCTGTCAGGTTTGATTTCTGGCAGTTTGTTTTTGCCACTGGTGGTCAATCCATTCCGGCTTAGCGCTTGTGGCAATGGTTCTGGTGTCAGGCTCTTCAAGGCTGGACTTGGTTACTGATATGTTGTCAATAAAGTCCAGGATGGTTACTACAGCGTCTCTCTGCTGTGCGATACGCTGGGATGTCGTATCAAAGAAGTCGAGGATGCTGTTTTTTCCTTGTAGCTCTCCTCTTAATTCCTAATGATTTTGACTAGAGCTGCGGGGCTTCTAATTGCTGCAGGTCTTCATAATCATCATCATCGGCAGTAGAAAATTTAGTGGAGGCAGTATCGGAAGGCCCAAACTCCCCTGTGGTGGGTGTGCAACTGCTTCCTGGAAGACCATGGGGGCCGAGATCCCCACAGCCTCGCGTAGAATACTGACTTGACAGCAGTCGAGTGTTGTAATTGTGTCGAGACAACTGGTATGGGTGATGTTGGGGCAGTCACCTCCTGTGAACATTCAGCAACTGATTTAGTGGTGGTTGTCTTGCCACTGACTGCACACTATCGACCAGGTGCGTACCCAGGTAAGCAGCGGGGCCGATCGATGAGGCGGTGGTGAATTACATCACAAGGCATAGTCGCAGCGATCAGGTGATGTGACTGACAAGGTGCACTGTAAGTCACGCGTGGTGGTGTGAGGCAATGCAAATCACGAGTGGTGGTGGTGGTGGTGTTGGTGGCGGTGGTGACGTGAAGTTGTGCTTGTCAGACAAGGAGGGAGGGAGGGAGGGAGGGAGGGGGAGGTAGTACTGTCATGCAAAAACGGGAAGATGGTTGGTGTTATTTCACCCTGAGTTGAGTTATCTCTGCGGATCCTACAGGAAGCGAGGGCAGTACAAAAGTGTGAGAAAGGGAGGAAAAAAATGGAAAAAAAGAACAGTGATGGCAGAGAAATTCCAGAGAAAAACAGAAAGAGTTCCTTCTCCTCGTCTTGCACTTTTCTCCTTTCGTCTCTCATTTCTCTCAGCATTTCCTTTCAACCATTCTACCACCATATACCTCATATTTTTTTTTTCTCTCTGTCTTCGTCTTGTCTCCTATTTCCTTTTCCTTTTCTGCCTTCCTTAAGCGGGCGCGCAAGAGAGAGACAGAGAGAGAGAGAGAGAGAGAGAGAGAGAGAGAGACAGAGAGAGAGAGAGAGAGAGAGAGAGAGAGAGAGAGAGAGAGAGAGAGAGAGAGAGAGAGAGAGAGAGAGAGAGAGAGAGAGAGGAGAGAGAGGAGAGAGAGAGAGAGAGAAGAGAAAGAGAAGAGAGAGAGAGAGAAAGAGAAAGAGAAAGAGAGAGAGAGAGAGAGAGAGAGAGAGAGAAAAAAAAAAAGAGAAAAAATGTATAATAATAACCCATAAATTTCATCTTTGCTTCATTCAATCATTATTTATTATCATATCAAATCTCAAATCAAAAGTCTTGTAAATTGTAATTACACATTCTTTTTTATATATTTTTCTACCTTTCTCTCTTCCGCACCTAATCCATTATTTAAAATCTTCCCTTTTATTACGCTTTATTTGCTTTTATTATTGTATGAGTGGTGTGTGCTATGGTTGTGCGGTATCAAGAAAATACCGGTATTGCCGATACCGGTTTGCGGGAGTAATACCGGTGCGTCCTCACACCGGTATCAATTACGATACCGGTATACCGATACCGTAAATAAATACCTGTATTACCGGTATAGGTGTTTGCTTTTTTCGTGTTTTTTTACTTGTCCATTCTCAGACAATTATTAACCTCTACAGCATCGCTCCCCCCCTTCAATAAAGTTTCCTATGGCGTCGGCCATTTAATTTTTTTACAATTATTAACCCCTAACGTACAGCATAGGTAAAGGTAAGGTAAAGATGGGAGCATACCCTTAGCTGCTCGTGGCATGCGGTGCTCATCTCCGTAGCATTAGCCCTTACAGCATGTGGTGGGTGATAACCCGTTACCGCGGGACACAGGGCTACTGTGACTCCCGGGTTACCACAGACCACAGTACAGCATAGAACCCCCTAAAATAAAGTTTCCTGTGGCGTCGGCCATTGACAGTTTTAAGGGGGGACCGAGTAAACTATGGCCTACCGTAGATAACAGTTAAGTCGCCAGGATAAATTCAATTTTGATGAGAATAGGCTCAAAAAATCGCAAATAAATTGTAGGTGGTAAGCGGCTCGGTCCCATGTCGATTGAATAATTTTGAGGGGGGTTTTGGGCTAAAAACACTTTAGGAGTATTAGATTCCAGGAAAAACTGCGATAACGTCTTGCCGCATTCCACAAACTCAGTAGACTCATGGACGTTTGTGTGCGTGTGTGAGTATGTGTGCTGGAATCACACGGAACACAAAGGGTTGGAATCACACGGAACGTGGTCTACCCCGAGGCACTTTGACCAGTGACCAGCGACAGCAACAACACGATTAGAGTTTGCAATCACATGTTGTCTAATATATACTACTACTACAAACATCAATACGTGGGTCCGAAGGGCCCACACGCATTGATATTTTAATCTATCACTTTTATAATTGCATCACAACTAGTATTGTTACTATCATTGTTATTATTTTCATTATTATTTATATCCTCATTACTATTACTAATATTATCATTGTTGTTTTAATTATTGCGAATCTTATCATCATTATTATTAATGATTTTATTATTACTATGATTATAGTTATAATAATGAATTAATTTCACTGCTAATAATTTCTTAGTATCATTATTGTTATAATAATAATAATATTCTTTTGATAATGTTATTACCATTATGTTCATTGAAATTTCATTATGAATACTATTATCATTGGCATTTTAGGTAAATCTACGTAGTAGGTAGGCAACTATGAATATGATTATTATTACCATTATTGTTATTATTATTATTATTATTATCATTATTGTGTTTATTATTATTCTCATTATCATTATTGTATGATATTAGTATTAATACTATTATAGTTATTATCATAATCATTTATAATTTGACTATTCTTATTGCTATCATTACGCGTCAATAACCTTATAAGTTTTATCATTAATGATATTTTACCACTTTCAATTCTTTTTCATTATTTCTTATGAATATAATTATAACTGTGGATTTATTGTTAGTACCATTATTGTAATCATTATTATAATTATATTATTATCATTATTAGCCTATTATTTTTATATTATTACTATTGTTATTACTATCATAATTACAATCATTGTTCATATAATTTCATTCCAAACATTGTTATTGTTTTGACGAGTCTCTCTTATTGTCATTTACTGTAATCATTGTAGATAATGAATCATTATTATTATTATTATTATTATTATTATAATTTTTATTACTATTATCTGTATTGTTATTATTATCATCATTAATATATATATATATATATATATATATATATATATATATATATATATATATATATATATGTGGTGTGTGTGTGTGTGCGCGCAAAAACAAAAAAACACACACACAACACGTGTTGTGTGTGTGTGTGATATTTTTTTCCGCCTGTTATCTGCAAGAACCCTAGCTTCCTCTATCATATTTTCTGCTGAGTGCTGACACACACACACACACATCCCACTCTCTCCTCTCTCTCTCTCTCTCTCTCCTCCCCTCTCTCTCTCTCTCTCTCTCTCTCTCTCTCTCTCTCTATATATTATATATATATATATATATATATATATATATATATATATATATATATATTATATATATATATATATATATATATATATATATATATAATATATATATATATATTATATAGAACATAAAAAATAAGGAAGCTACAAGAGGCCGCTAGGCCTACACGTGGTACTTCCTGTCACCTAAAGGCCATGTCACACGGACACTTTTTCCGGCATCTTTTTGTAGCAAAAGCGTATCAGGCATCATTTGACGCCTGATGCCGGCATCTTATGTAGCAAACGCGGAGTCGCGCATGTCTGTTCTTTTGCCACCAGTACCGGCATCCTTGTTTACATTTGGAGCCTGTGGTGCCAGATGCAGGATAATTTCCCTGTTTGAGGGAAGGTTTGGCTTCGAAAGGGGGAAAATAAAGGCAAAAAAGGGGAAAAATAAAATTTAGTTTATCTTACATATATACATTGTATATATATATATATATATATATATATATATATAATATATATATATATATATATATATATATATATATATATATATATATATATATATATATATATATATATATATATAATATATATATATATATAATGAAGATATAAACCAGCGCGGGTAGAAACATCTTGATTGTTTATTTGAACGTTTCGGCTATACATGAGCCATCATCAGCCTAAAATCGGATACAAAATTTTTGTTAAAAATGAAAATATACAAGTTATAAAATTATTTGCACATTTAAAATACCTAACCTAAAATAAAATAAAATAAGAATAAAAATTATAAAACAGTAATAAAAATACTACACCTACCAATCAACATCGCAGTGGAGTGTGGGATTCCCACATGGTCTAAAAGCACACGAGCGGGGTTGAGGTGCCCTGTGCGCAGAGGGACGGTTTGTGGTGGTGGGTGAGGAGGCTCTCACATATCCACCGGGTGGAGTCGTGGGAGCTTGTGTGTAAAATATTAAAGTCTTGGTTTGTTATTGGGTGGCCTGAGGCTTCGGAATGATCCCGAATGGCTGAAAATGGTGGTTTGGACACGGGTTTGCCAGTCCTGTGAGACAGTCACCGATGCTCCGCGATCCTAGTGGTGAGGTGGCGTTTGGTCTGCCCAATATAAGCAGCGTTACAGCTACTGCACTTAAATCGGTACACCACTGAGGAACGCAGGGCATCAGGGATTCTCTCCTTGAGTTTAAAACAGTGTGCTAACGTATAAGGGGGCTTGAATACTACTCTAAGCGAGACTTGTGGATAACATTGCCGAAGCAGGAGTTGAGCTTTGTTTCGGATGGAAAAATATTTGTTACCTATGAAGGGAATTATAAAATACACAACGGCTTTATGAGCGGTATGAATTAGGGGAGGGGGTGAGTGTAGTTTATTTAACTGTTTACCAATGTACGTGTCCCCCTCCCCTAATAAAACTACACTCACCCCCTCCCCTAATTCATACCGCTCATAAAGCCGTTGTGTATTTTATAATTCCCTTCATAGGTAACAAATCTTTTTCCATCCGAAACAAAGCTCAACTCCTGCTTCGGCAATGTTATCCACAAGTCTCGCTTAGAGTTGTATTCAAGCCCCCTTATACGTTAGCACACTGTTTTAAACTCAAGGAGAGAATCCCTGATGCCCTGCGTTCCTCAGTGGTGTACCAATTTAAGTGCAGTAGCTGTAACGCTGCTTATATTGGGCAGACCAAACGCCACCTCACCACTAGGATCGCGGAGCATCGGGGACTGTCTCACAGGACTGGCAAACCCGTGTCCAAACCACCATTTTCAGCCATTCGGGATCATTCCGAAGCCTCAGGCCACCCAATAACAAACCAAGACTTTAATATTTTACACACAAGCTCCCACGACTCCACCCGGTGGATATGTGAGAGCCTCCTCACCCACCACCACAAACCGTCCCTCTGCGCACAGGGCACCTCAACCCCGCTCGTGTGCTTTTAGACCATGTGGGAATCCCACACTCCACTGCGATGTTGATTGGTAGGTGTAGTATTTTTATTACTGTTTTATAATTTTTATTCTTATTTTATTTTATTTTAGGTTAGGCATTTTAAATGTGCAAATAATTTTATAACTTGTATATTTTCATTTTTAACAAAAATTTTGTATCCGATTTTAGGCTGATGATGGCTCATTATAGCCGAAACGTTCAAATAAACAATCAAGATGTTTCTACCCGCGCTGGTTTATATCTTCATTATAAGATATCGATTCCTCATGGAGAAAGTATTGCCTCTATTATATATATATATATATATATATATATATTATATATATATATTATATATATATATTATATATATATATATATATTTATATATATATTTTATATATATATATATATATATATATATATATATATATATATATATATATATATATATATATAAATATATATATAAAAGGACATATATTTATTAAGACATATATATATATATACTAAGTCTTATTGCACGATCCATAGTGTTTTGTTTGGGGCGCTGGTCAAGGAAGATGCCGGTAGGAATATGCTCGTACCCGAAACCCGCCGTGTGACAAATCGCGCACCTTTTGCCACCAGTACGGGCATCTTTTGGTAGCATGATACCAAAAGATGCCGGAAAATATTGTTCGTGTGACAAGGCCTTTAACACTACCTACATCCTCCCCTTTCATATTCATCCATTTAACCTATCCAGCCCCTCTTTAAAGCTCCCTAATGACTCGCACTATAGTAACTACCTGTCTACTGAGTCTATTCCAATCATTCACCATCCTATTTGTGAACTTATAATATATATATATATATATATATATATATATATATATATATATATATATATATATATATATATATAATATATATATACAAATATATATATACAAAAATATATATTATATATAATTGACAGCGAGCTTCGCTCGCTGTCGCTTACCATAAGACCCGTGGAACCATGTTTTCACCAAAAAGTGTATAACTACTCCTAAATATTATCAGATTGACCTTTAAATTTGACATGCAAATAGTGCTTTCAAAATCAATGGGGGTCGTCAGGCGAAACTTTTTGCGTAAAACAAGTCCTTAATGAGTAATAAGCGTAAACTACTCCTAATTACTGTCGGATTGAGCTGAAATATGACAGGCAAGTAGTGCTGTCAAATCAACGGGGTCGTCGGATGAATGTTTTTTACGTAAAACAAGCCCTTAATGAGTAATTAGCGTAAAATACTCCTAATTATTGTCGGATTGAGCTGACATTCGACATCCAAGTAGTGCTGTCAAAATCAATGGAGGTCTGTATAGCAAATATTTTGCATAGAACAAGCCCTTAATGAGTAATTCACGTAATGAGTTAATTGGCTGGAACGTGGCTCGCTGTCACGTTCCAGCCGCAAGAACTGAGCCAAAAACAAAGGGCCAAGAGGCTGGAAGTCCATACTTGATATATATATATTATCATTATTTTTTTTTTTTCATTTGTATTATCTTATTGATAATTATTACAATTTCTTATTAGTATTGCTATGCTAATATTTCATTATTACAATTGCTATCATTGTTATCATCATACTACCATAGATAGTAGTGGGTGGGTGGGTGTCTGGGTGTGTAAGTAAGTAAGTAAGTAAGTAAGTTTATTTCCATAGCAATTATATACATAATTATATACATAACAAATTTAAATAAATTTTGGAATGAATCTGTCGAGCCAAGGCTCCTTGACAGATATATTTCTATTAAAAAAAAAAATACAATTTAGCTGAGGAGCATCAAATATACATTATAGTATACATCAGTATACAAGAGAGAAAAACAAATTCATGAACTTTGACACTATCTACATTATTTATGGAGTGGTATTTCTACAAATTTTGTTGCGTGAATAGATATTTTTTTATTTTATATTTAAATTGAGGAATACTACCCGAATACACAGAGTTTTCAAGTCAGTTGGTAAAGTATTCCATAATTGAGGACCAAAATAAAAGATGCTGTTCCTGAAGAGAGTTGTTCGATATGGCGGACAAACTAAATTAACATTATTATTTCTAGTGCTGTGAATGGTTTCTTGTAAGTTAAAAATGGAAGTTCCCTTTCTGTTTGTAATACTTTTAAAAATGTATAGTAGAAGAAAGCATTTATGGATAGAGTAAAAATTTAGAAGCTTGTGTTCTGAAAATATATTGGCTGTAGAATCAAATTACCTAAATGAAATATACATCTCAAAATTTTGTTTTGTGCTATTTTTAATTTGGTAATGAAGGAGGGCCAAGTACATGCCCATACTGACACACAATATATAAGGTGAGGGTAACACAACGTGTAGTATATACTGATCATAGCTTCGATTGTGAGGTGATTACGTACCTTATATAATATGCCACACATTCGGGATAGTTTGGAATATACATCATTTATCTGCAAGCTCCAATTCAAATTTTCATCTATATGGACCCCAAGGAATTTTGTATGAGTTACACTTTTAATAATTTCACCCTCTAAGAACAGTGGAGGGAGATGATTGTTTAAGGAACGATTTTGAAAGAGGATATAGTTAGTTTTGGAAGTATTAAGTTTTAATTTGTTAGTTTTATCCATTGATTAATTAATTCTAGTTCTATAGTTAAACTTATGTGTAAATTTAGTATATCCTTATCCGCTAATAGCAAGTTGGTATCATCAGCATATATAGTATATTTGAACTTGGAACTAGCATTTGCAATATCATTTATGTAAACAAGAAAAAGTAATGGTCCTAGAATAGATCCTTGTGGTACTCCTGTGGTTATAGTTTTTGAAGAATAATAATTACCATTACAATACACTGACTGTGACCTATTGCTTAAATAGCTTTCAAAAAGTTGCAGTGGTACACCTCTAATGCCATTATGTTCAAGTTTATCCCGCAATATACGATGGTTTAAAGAGTCAAAGGCCTTTGATAAGTCGAGAAATAGCCCGACTACATGATGTTTTTTTTTTCCAAGTACTTGTAGACACTATTTGTGAATTGTATTATTCCTGACTCTGTTGAATGGTATGCCCGAAAACCATGTTGGTATTTAGAAAGTAATTGATTATTTTCTAAGTAATTAATCAAACGGGTTGCAATGACTTTTTCGAATATTTTGCTGAAAGCTGGTAGTATGGAAATGGGGCGATAATTGTTAATGTCATTATTACTGCCCGATTTGTATATTGGAATCACTTTGGCCTTTTTTAGTCTGTCGGGGAAAATTCCTGTTCTTAAGAGAGGTTGATTATGTGAGTCAGTGGGGTTGACAATAAAGTTGATGTGTGTTTTAATATTCTTGGTGACACATCGTCAATTCCGGGTGTGCTAGTTTTAAGGGCTTGTAGATATCTTTCAGTTTCAGTGGGGCTTAAAGGAGGTAGATACATAGAATACGCAGGAGAATTGATTAAGTAATTAAGGTGATTTCCATCAAGTATATTTTGGTTCTCATCTCTTTTTAGGAAGTGATCGTTAAATTTATTTGACATTTCAGGGCACAATGGTTTTAATTCGATTTTTTTGTTTCTTTGTTATGTTGGAATTTTTACCAAGTATAGAGTTAATAGATTTCCAGTGAGATTTTGGATTTCCTTGGTTGTCTTTTAATTGTTTTTTGTAATAGTTGTTTTTTGCTGTTCTTAGAATCTTAGTGTGTGTGTGTGTGTGTGTGTGTGTGTGTGTGTGTGTGTGTGTGTGTGTGTGTATTATTTTTAGTAACTAGACGCAAAGCAGCCCTCCGGGCGGACTTTTTGGCTAGCTCCTGCGGAGGGCTATTGGTGGGCCTTTGGCCCACCACCTGTGTTTGGTGGGCCGAAGGCCCACCAAACACATACTCTCCAGATAGCCCCTTCTAGCTTTCCTGAAATCATGGATGTAGAAATGTATGTATTAACGCCAACCTATTCACATCACCCCCAACCCATTCACTCACTCATTACCCATCACCCCCCACCCATTCACTCACCCATTACCCACCACCCCCCACCCATTCACACACCCATTATCCATCACCACACACTCATTCACTCACCCATTACCCATCACCCCCATCTATTCCCTCACCCATCACCCTCACCCCCCACCCATTCACTCACCCCATCACCCCACACCCATTACCCATCACCCCACCCATTCACTCACCCATTACCCATCACCCTACATCAAGGTTTCCTCAATTCTCGCAACCACATTTTTTTCAGAACTCTTGCTAATAGGCTGCTAAAAAGAAAAGAGAAAAAAAAGTGATCGGATCATCTCATAACTGGGCTTAAAACCTTCCCCTGCTCGAGCCGGCTCCAAAAAAGTGCCATATGAGGGGATTCCGCCACAGGGGGCGGCACCTGGAGCGGACACACACACACACACACACACACACACACACACACACACACACACACACACACACACACACACACACACACACAGACACACACACCTTCGCTTATATTATTATAGATAATACTAATAATAATAATAATAATAATAACAATAATGAAAATTTTATCTAGGCTAGATTTGTATAGTGACGCCTGTGTGATATGTGATGATCCGTTTTCTGTGATGGTCTTGCGGGGGGACTCTTCCCTCAGAGGTAGAGGGAGGGAGGGAGCTTGTCAGAGCGGCATTGTCAGCTGAGCTGTAATCGGCCAATGATAACACGCGCCTCAGATTCTGAGGCTCTGAGCCAATGAGCGTTACGCTACCATACGTATCTCGGCAGTCCGGTCTATTGCGAGAAAAAAACATAATACCGAAATCCAATACCGACCAAATAATATACCGATACCGGTATACCGATGCACCACCAATACCGATACCGGTATACCGAAGAGAAAAAAAATACCGGTAATACCGGCGCTAAAATACCGGTATTTCGTTATACCGAAAACCGGTGCACATCCCTAGTGTGTGCGTGTGTGTGCGTGTGTGTGCGTCTGTGTGTGCGACTGTGCGTGTGTGTGTGTGTGTGTGTGCGCGTGTGTGTGTAATGTGTGCAACTGTGCGTGTGAGTGAGTGTGGGTGTGTGTGTGTGTGTGTATGCGTGTGTGTGTGTGTGTGTGTGTGTGTGTGTGCATCTGTGATTAAGATAAAGAAATAAAGTGATGGTAAGATATCGGTAAGGTCATGGTATAAGGTAGTAATTGATAAGTAGATTTGAAATAGTAGTAAGATAGTAACATTTGGCCAGAAAAGAGAAAGGGAAAACTTAATAACAAATAACAGGAAAAAAAGTAGCAACAGGAAAAAAAAATATAACTAGAGGGGAGCACTCAATAGAGCGCATACCTCCGCCCGAATATTTCATTCACCATCTTAAAGGATAGGGATAGTCGGATTTTCAATTGGTTGCCATGGCAACAGTTGTGATTTGATATCATCCAAAATTAAATCAGTTCTTTCTTATACCAAATAGACTTGGTATACCAAGTTTGGTCCAAATCTTTTTGTAACTTATCGAGAAATCATGTACACTAACAAACAAACAAACAAACAAACAAACAAACAGACAGATCGGGGAGAAAATATCACCTCACTCCAACTTCGTTGGCGGAGGTAGATATAAGCTGGGTTATAGAGCGAGGAATGTTTTTCTTAAGTCACCATTAAAATTGGATCGTAGGAGCCAACAGAAGACAGACTCACACAAAGGTAGTCATTCACCCTATGTTCAAATGTTTAGCTTTCTGAAATATTTCTGTACTGGAATGCTGGAATGTTAGATTACGGGAATATAGTGGTACTGGAAAGCTGGAATATTTGACAACTAAGATATTGCGGTACTAGAAAACTGGAATTTTATATAACTGGTATTACGGAATATTGCAATGAACCGAGATACTTAAATCCTACGCTGACATCGTCCACATTTGAAGAAGTTTGGTTATCGATGCAAACCAGTCGACAATTCACTGGTTCTTCCCCCTTCAGATAGGTAACGGATTCAAACTGGAAAACCGTAGATTTAAAAAAGAAATAGGGAAAAACTGGATCAAAAATAAGGTGGAAAATAATTGGAACGGACTCAGTGATCAGATACTTAGTGCGGAGTAATAATGGGGTTTAAATAGGAAGCTAGAACATTTCATGGATGGGGATGAAAGTTGGATATAACTAGTATTAGGTAACATTAACTACCACATGTAGGTCTCACGGCCTCTTGTAGCTTCCATATTTTCTTATGCTCTTATGTTCTTTAGATAAACCTCCACCGCGTCCCCTTCCGTCACGTGAGTCAATGGGAAAGACACCACTACCCCTCGGCGCCCCTGCACACTCCCATCCACACACGCTAACCGTGGCCTGAGAACACCTGTGGGCCACGAGGAGACCAGGTGAGGAGGAAATGAGAGACTCGAGAAGGGAAGGGATAGAAGGTGAGGAGGAAAGGTGTCTGCGAGAAGAAGAGAAGGTTAGGTGAATAGGAGGAAAGGATAGGAGGGAAGGATAGGAGGGATGAATGGGAGGGAAGATGAGGAGGGAAGGAGGAGAGAAGGATAGGAGAGAAGGAGAGAAAGGGAAGACAGTGTAGGAGTCCTTCAGGATTCATTGTATTTAGGGGAGTTGACGAGGAAATTCGATAAACATGACAGAGAGAGAGAGAGAGGGGGAGCAGTACTAGTGTAACTTGGTGGAGTGTTCATAGCTTTGGTTTAACTGGAATGAAGGATACTCATTTGTCCAGTTCAGGTTCCTTTTATTTCACAAATTCTGGTGTATATATACAAATTTCATTTCTCATAAATAATTGTTTTCCAAGGTGTTATGCAAACACTCGCCAAGACATGCGAGTTACACCAAGGATACTTCCTGGTGTATAGTGCTGATTTTACGTTGTACATAATTGATTATATTGATAAGCTGATAACAATGCAAACACCTGATAATTACCATAACAATGATTGAAGGCTACAATTAGAATAGTCCCCGTGCTATTCTGATTCTCTGCATAGAGACCGCACTTGGTAGAGAACGGAACATGGAGACTGAAAGGGGTGACTTATTTAGTCGCTACACTAGGACGTCTCAAGAAGAAGGAAATATGAGACAAAGTGACATTAAGTAAGGAGACAGAGTCCTCCTCCTCTTCCTTCTACTCCTCTTCCTCCTCCTCCTCCTCCTCCGTTAGGGCGTGGGTGGTGCCAGGGGCTGCGACTTGAAGGGCGTTTTAAGGGGGAACAAAGTGTGTTCGAGTGGGAGGCTGAAGCCGTCGGAGAGTGTTCGACGAAGACACGGAGCGCGATCGATAGGCTATGGGTGAAGGTGGTGGTGATGGTGGTGGTGATGGTGGTGAGGTGGGGATGATATACATGGTGTGATACAAGGGTGAGAAAGAGTTGTGGTCGGTATGGGCGCGCAGGGTGTTGTGGGCGGTGTAACTGGTGCAAGAAAGCGATAACTCTGTGCTAAGTTTTGTGTTTCTCTACATTTAACAGAAAGTTTAGAGGTTTTTAGTGTGTAAGTGTTTAGTTTTTAATGTGTAAGAAAGAAAGAGAGGAGAGAGAGAGAGAGAGAGAAAAGAGAGAGAGAAGAGAGAGAGAGAGAGAGAGAGAGAGAGAGAAGAGAGAGAGAGAGAGAGAGAGAGAGAGAGAGAGAGAGAGGAGAGAGAGAGAGAGAGAGAGAGAGAGAGAGAGAGAGAATAACTTGTTCAACGTACTCTCCAAAAATTTGCAACTTTCCGCTTGAGTGCTAATACAAAATACATCATCCAATTCGTGTGTCACATTTCTCTGTCAATAACTCTTGTCCACATAACACCAGAGCCTCGGAAATACACCTGAATACAGAGGACATAGTTTGGTACCACACTAGGGATGTGCACCGGGTTTTCGGTATATCGAAATACCGGTATTTAGCGCCGGTACTACCGGTATTACCGGTATTTTTTCTCTTCGGTATACCGGTATCGGTATTGGTGGTGTATCGGTATACCGGTATCGGTATATTATTTGGTCGGTATTGGATTTCGGTATTATGTTTTTTTCTCGCAATAGACCGGACTGCCGAGACACGTATGGTAGCGTAACGCTCATTGGCTCAGAGCCTCAGAATCTGAGGCGCGTGTTATCATTGGCCGATTACAGCTCAGCTGACAATGCCGCTCTGACAAGCTCCCTCCCTCCCTCCACCTCTGAGGGAAGAGTCCCCCCGCAAGACCATCACAGAAAACGGATCATTACATATCACACAGGCGTCACTATACAAATCTACCCTAGATAAAATTTTCATTATTGTTATTATTATTTTTAGTAGTAGTAGTAGTATTACTAATAATACACACACACACACACACACACACCACACACTCACACACCCAGGACACCCACCCACCCATACTATCTTGGTAGTATGATGATAACAATGATAGCAATTGTAAAAATGAAATATTAGCATAGCAATACTAATAAGAAATTGTAATAATAATTATCAATATGATAATGAAAATGAAAAAAAAAACACATATTGAAAATATATATATATATATATATATATATATATATATATATATATATATATATATTATCATATATCTATATATATATAAATACTTAAAATTATACTATATATATATATATAAAATATATATTATTATCTTAAAATCTATATTATCTATATAATAATATATATATCAATATATCTATATATATCATATATCTATATATATATATATTATAAAATATAATATATAATATATCTATATA
>JACEEZ010001300.1:2500-25000 GCA_016584305.1 Chionoecetes opilio
TCAGGACGCGTGTGCATTTGTGAGGCGGAATGAGCGGCCAGCGGCGAAGGGGAGCTAATGTGTTGATCGGACGGTGAATGTGTTGTTCGGGGAATATACAGGATTTACACAGGGCGAGAGAGAGAGAGAGAGAGGAGAGAGAGAGAGAGAGAGAGAGAGAGAGAGGAGAGAGAGAGAGAGAGAAGAGAGAGAGGAGAGAGAGAGAGAGAGAGAGATGTGTTACCCTCACTGACCAAAGAGACGCATGTGTACTGCCCTGGGCGAGGGGAAATCCAAGTCCCTGGTGACGAGGGGACAGGACCAGGGTGCCACAGGGCTAAAGGGGAAAGGGAAAGGGGTGCCGAGGGGAGCGTCATAAAATGGGGGTAAAATAACATAACAGTAATAATATATTCCCATAAGTCCTTGACGAAATATGAAACTTAAATTTATGAAGACAAAGGGAACAAGTATGAAGATTGAGATATAGATGGAATATACTCACCTGAATAACGTGAGAGAGAGAGAGAGAGAGAGAGAGAGAGAGAGAGAGAGAGAGAGAGAGAGAGAGAGAGAGAGAGAGAGAGAGAGAGAGAGAGAGAGACTGGTATATCTCCCACACACACACACTCACACATTTTCCCACATTTTCCCTCCTGACGTAATTGGAGAAAGACGAAAAGTGTGGGGAGTCGGAGGAGAGAGAGAGAGAGAGAGAGAGAGAGAGAGAGAGAGAGAGAGAGAGAGAGAGAGAGACAGGGAAAGGGAGAGAAAATGTTAGATGGAGGAAGGAGAAACAGTGCATGACTTGAACCCCCAAAATGTTTTCCAGAAGAGAATTATTTTTTTCCCATCCTCCTCTTTCCCTCCCTCCCTGCCTGCCTCCCCCCCCTGCCTCCCTGCCTCCCTCCCTGCCTCCCGCTCAGCACTTTGGCCCACTGCTCGTGTGTCCAACCTGAGGCGAAGGTTCGATTCCCGAGAGAGGTTTCACCCCTTTCAGCCAGGGAGCGGGAGGCAGGAGAGGCGTTAAGAAAGAGGAGGAGGAGGAGGAGGAGGAGGAGGAGGAGGAGCCTGGCGATGGAAGGATTGGATGTGTAGGATTGCAAGAAGGAAAGGTATTAGTTTGAAGGGGAATATGAAGAGGGATTCCTGAGATGAAAAGGAAAAGGAACGAAAGAGATGTCAAGGAATACTTAGAAATAGAAATAGAATGATATGGAAGAGAAAATGTTTATGGTAAAAAGATAAGGAAATGAGAAGATATATAGAGAGAATATTGGGAGAAAAGGCAAAAATGTATTAGATTGATGTATGAATAAAAAAAAAAACCATACTTACTGCCTTAATTCAACTATTTTTTTAACCTAATCGTTTGCTTGATAACTGTTTAAATAAATAAAATATAAAAAACTACTCAGTAAAAAAAATAATGTTTAACCCCTTGAGGTCCAGAACGTAATTTCCATTGCAGTTTGAATATACCATAAAACAATTTTTGTGAATATAAGCAATATTATATAGATATGACCTGTTTAGTATCCTTGCCCACTAGCTAATTTGGTATATTAAGCTACTTTTTGTATTTCTATGGCTAACAACAGACATTTTTTTATTGCAGAGGAAAGATATGGGCCTCAAGGGTATAATAAATAAAATATTAAAAAACAACTCAGTAAAAAAAATAATGTTTAAGAGAGTTGATAAATAATTGTTGGTAGTACTTGTAATGGGGAAGAAATGGGTTATTGGTATGTTTATGAGGTTATAGTTGTACTAGAGATGCTATGGAGTAACGCATGATCAATAGTAACGGAGGGAATAGTTGAAGTTAAAGGAAAAATGTGATAGGATATGTGTATTTATATTATTTGTTCTTTTCTTCAAGTATGTGATGGATTTTCATGCATTAAATTTTATTCTTTTTGAGATTCTTTATATTTGTTTTGGTGTAGACATGACTGCTGATGATAGTGGTGGTGATAGGGTTAGTAGTAGTAGTAGTATTGATAGTAGTAGTAGTAGTAGTAGTAGTAGTAGTAGTAGTAGTAGTAGTAGTAGTAGTTATTGATAGTAGTAATAGTAGTAGCAGTAGTAGTAGTAGTAGTAGTAGTAGTAGTAGTATTGATAGTAGTAGTAGTAGTAGTAGTAGTAGTAGTAGTAGTAGTAGTAGTAGTAGTAGATGAGAAACAATAATGCTGATGAAAAATACTAAGTCGATTTGAGTGCGTCAGTAACCTTAAAACACACACACACACACACACACACACACACACACACACACACACACACACACACACACACACACACACACACACACACACACCGTGACCGTCTGCATACAATCAACAATGCAGTGATAACCTTAAGTGTGGGAAGGAGGGAGGGTAAGGCACGGCACTGAAAAATGAAACAGATGCGTATAAGATTCTCTCTCTCTCTCTCTCTCTCTCTCTCTCTCTCTCTCTCTCTCTCTCTCTCTGCCCGTCAGGGTGGCAAGGTTGGTAGAGACGTGAGCTCGCAATGTGCAGCGTCCCTGTGCATTCGGTCAGCGGTTCGAGTCCGCCTAGTTCGTGCTGACGTGGCGGCGCTTTGTATAGTCAATAACCTTGTAGTTGGTACTTGCAAAGTGTCTAGATAGGATGAAAATCTTAATCTCTCTCTCTCTCTCTCCTCTCTCCCTCTCTCTCTCTCTCTCTCTCTCTCTCTCTCTCTCTCTCTCTCTCTCTCTCTCTCTCTCTCTCTCTCTCTCTCTTCTCTCTCTCTCTCATTCTGGTCGCTAAAACACACCACACACACACACACACACACACACACACACACACACACACACACACACACACACACACACACACACACACACCTGAAGCAGCTGATAAGAGTGATAGCGTGAAGCGTAACAAAAGATAACAACAACCACAGCTATAAGGTTAACTGTTATTGTGTGTGTGTGTGTGTGTGTTTATTTGCTGTTTACATTTCCTTCTTTGTATCTTTCTTTCTTTTCATGGAACTGTACAAAGAAGAAACATCTGCATAAGAGCATAAGAGTTAGTTTGTGTATTTTTATTTAAGTAATTACAATACATACTTTGTCATGTGCCTTTGAGAGAGAGAGAGAGAGAGAGAGAGAGAGAGAGAGAGAGAGAGAGAGAGAGAGAGAGAGAGGGGAGAGAGAGAGAGAGAGAGAGAGAGAGAGAGAGAGAGAGCAAAGAGAGAGAGAGGAGAGAAAGAGAGAGAGAGAGAGAGAGAGAGAGAGAGAGAGAGAGAGAGAGAGAGAGAGAGAGAGAGAGAAAGAGAGAGAGATCAGAGCATTTCAAGTATAATAACTATGTAAAGAATATCAAAGTTTATTTACTCGTGTTGTCCGGAAACCATGTGCACTCATATTTTTGCTTATTGAGGTAAGCTATTGTGTGTGTGTGTGTGTGTGTGTGTGTGTGTGTGTGTGTGTGTAACTGGCAAAGGGTTATTATCAGTGGCTTGTGTGATTTGGGGCTTATGTGGGCAGCTGTGGTGATGGGAGAGAGAGAGAGAGAGAGAGAGAGAGAGAGAGAGAGAGAGAGAGAGAGAGAGAGAGAGAGGGGGGGGGGGGACCATGTGGGAGGGGCAAGAGGGAGGGGGGGGTAGGAGGGATGTATGGACGGTGGAAAAGGGGGAACGACCACGGCGAGAGAGGAAGAGACAGAGAGAGAGACAGAAGCGGATAGAGAGAAATACGTAATTAGTTGATAAATGAAGCAAAATGAAGAAAAAAGAATATGGAAGGAAGAGGAAATCATAACGAACCTTAAATCAATAACAGAAAGTAAATAAATCAAATTATGAAAAGAAAAAAAAGTGATTTACTAGTTTGCTTGACCGGAAGTAGAGGGATGGTTGGCTAACAGGGTGGGGGGAGACCAGACCCATAGAGTGAGTGTGAGTGGGTGAGTTAGTGAGGGAGAAAGGGAGAGAGAGAGGGAGGAAGGAAGGGAGGGAAGGAAGGAGGGAGGGAAGGAGGAAGGAAAGGAGGGAGAGTGAAGGGAAGGTAGGGAGAGTAGGATGAAAAGAGGAAGGAAAGGAGGGAGTAAGGAAGGAAGGGAAGGAGGAAAGGAGGGAGAGGGAGTGAAAGGAAGGTAGGGAGAGATAGGATGAAAGGAGGGAGTGAAGAATGAAGGAAAGGAGAGAGAGTGGAAGAAAAGGAGGAAGAGTGGAAGGAAAGGAGGAAGAGTGAGTGAAAGGAAGGAGTGAAGGAGGAAAGAAAGGAGTGAAGGAGGAAAGAAAGGAAGGAAAGAGGGAGAGGGAGTGAAGGGAAGGTAGGGAGAGTAGGATGAAAGGAGGGAGTGAAGGAGGAAGGCAGGGAGAGTAGGAAGGAAAGGAGTGAAGGAGGAAGGAAAGGAAGAAGGGTGAGAGTGAAGGAAGGGAAGGAGGGTGAGAGTGAAGGAAGAGGAGGATCACCATTCGCATCAGTGCACCAAAACGCCCCTTGGCATTACTAAACAAAAAACAAAACTAAAACAAAAAAAAGCGCGTCTCATGCCCTCCAGTTACGACGAATCGAATTAGAATATCTTAACCGGAATAAAAATGTAGGAAAAACTGTCATGAATATCTCCTTCAGGAAGAAAATACAATGATAATGAAAATGATAATAACGATGCGGTGGTAATAGCAAGAGGCGAGTTCATTATCATCATCAGCTGTCATTATTTTATTTTTTTCCTTGCTTCCTATTTTCGAGTCTTATCTTCTTATCTTACTTAACACGTGGATGCAAATTGACGTCTGAGATAACGATAGCACGAGCGACAAGGATTACTCTCTGTTGACACCCTGTTGGCACTGAGAGAGAGAGAGAGAGAGAGAGAGAGAGAGAGAGAGAGAGAGAGAGAGAGAGAGAGAAAGAGAGAGAGAGAGAGAGAGAACAAAAAGAGATAAGATATACTGTATCTTTCTCCATATTGGTCGTCATACAGCAATTGTTTTCTTGTTAGAAAATTAATAGTTATAATTTCAAGTCAAGAAAATCAAGTCAGGCAATTATAAAAGGGTATTCAAATAACAAAATAGCTACACGTATGCAAGATGTAGTAATGGGGGTGGTACTGACATGCAGTGGCAGAAGTAGTAATCGTGGTTGTGGTTGTGGTAGTAATAGTGGTGGTACTAGTGGTTGTGGTAGTAATAGTAGAGTAGTAATAGTAGAAGTGAAGATGGTTGTGGTTGTGGTAGTAATAGTGGTGATACTAGTGGTTGTGGTAGTAATAGTGGAGTAGTATAGTAGAAGTGAAGGTGGTTGTGGTTGTGGTAGTAATAGTGGGTGGTACTAGTGGTTGTGGTAGTAATAGTAGAGTAGTAATAGTAGAAGTGAAGGTGGTTGTGGTTGTGGTAGTAATAGTGGTGATACTAGTGGTTGTGGTAGTAATAGTAGAGTAGTAATAGTAGAAGTGAAGGTGGTGGTGGTTGTGGTAGTAATAGTGGGGGTACTATATAGTGGTTGTGGTAGTAATAGTATAGTAGTAATAGTAGAACTGAAGGGGTTGTGGTAGTATTATTAATAGCAGTAGGTTAAAATTTAAATGTATTATTACGTAAGTGACATGATGGGAGCTATGATAATTGAACATGCAGATATTCACTAGTGGTTCTTATAAAATGTATATTTGATTATAGATATGTATTTTTGCGCTTATTTTTTTGTTTTATAATATATGAATAAACGAGTTAAGAATTCATCAGCATTATATTCGTAGACATAATAAGAACATAAGTATCAAACACTCACTCACTCACACACACACACACACACACACACACACACACACACACACACGCACACACACATAATACTTGTCTGGATTATTCTCAGGTAAAATTTCCCCCAGGGTTTCTTAATTAATAAATACATCCAGGTGTTTAATTATCCCAGGTAAGGTAAGGGACGACGCTTGCATGGGCGTCTGTCTGCGTGTGGAAAATATTAAAGACCCATTTGTTATTTTGTCATCAATACGTTGGCGACCTCACGAAAAATGTTGTTGTTGATTGTGGAAATGGTGATAGTGACCAAATAGTAGTAGTAGTAGTAGTAGTGACAATGATTGCAGTATTTTCGTGGAACATTAGAACATGAGTGAACATATTGTTGTGAATTTATCCAACTTGAAAGAGGGGAAAGGAGGAAACGGGAATAGAAAGACGAAAAGATATGAACAGCGAAGGAAGGAGATGAGGGCTGGGACTCAAGAATCAGAGAAAAGCGGAGATGGAAGAGAGAAGAGAGATTCACCAAAGAGATTAATAGTTCCTGGGAGAAACATGCGGAGAGACGGGACAGAAAAAGAATAATGATAACGGAGGGAGGCAAGGAGAGAAGTTAAGATAATGTCCCTCACTGGTATCACAGAGAGAGAGAGAGAGAGAGAGAGAGAGAGAGAGAGAGAAGAGACAGAGACAGGACCTAACGGACATACAACCTCTCAAAGCCGCATTTCGCTATGAACTGCGCTAGGGGACCCGCCGGCAGCGAGGGTCGGCGGCGAGAGGAGAGGGCGGGGCCTGCGATCTGTCCACTCCTGTCTCCTCTTCCTCCCTCCTCCTTATATTCCTCCTCCTCCTCCTACTCTTCGTCTACCTCTACCTTCCCTTACCATCCTCATAATTCTCTCCACTCGTTTCCCTATCTTTCAGGGTCTCATATCAGGAGTGTGAGGGGAAATAGGGAAAAGACGAACAGGAATAAGGGGTTTAGGCCGAGGAGGCGACGTGGTGGCAGTGGTGGCAAGGTAGTGGCGGGGGCGGTGCGAGTCTTTTGGTTGCGTGTCGCTCCTCCCTCTGTGGGCGGGGGGAAGGGCGTGCGGGAGGAGCCTCACCCGCACCACCAACCCTAAGCAGATCCACCCCGGAGTTTGACCTTAGACGCGGTGCGGGGCGGTCGCGGCTGTGTCCCTTAGCCGTGCACGTGGCCCTATCTCGGGGAAGATTTCTGAACTCCCCGCTCTAAGAAATATTGTATACAGTGTTAGCGGCCGTGCACGCCCCTGCACGGAGAGAGGCGACGCGTGCACCCCGTGTGTGACGTCCCCGAGCAGGCCCTGTTACAAGGTGTGTGAGAGGGAGAGAGAGAGAGGCGAGGTGGTGTTACTCTCTCACTGCCATCGCCCGTCACCACCACTGCCGCCCTCGTCACCACCACCACCACACCGCATCCACCTCCACCTCCACTGCCTAAAACTCACTGTTACCAAGGATACTCGTCAGGCCCTTGGCGCTCTATACCTCCCAATACCTCCCTCCTCCTGAGTGTGTGTGTGAGTGCGTGTGTGTGCGTGCGAGTGTGGCACAAGGGGTGACGTCGGGCACTTGCCGTGGCGGGACATGGGCGCCGCTACTACACCCTGACGCCCGTCACGCCCTGGAATGTGAGGGAGTGACACTTTGTCCTTCCGACAACCGTCACCACTACCACCACCACCACCACCGCCTCACCATGCTGGGCGTGGAATCCAAACCTAATGACACAGACAGATTCAAGCCGGATAGCCATAGCCATGAAAAAGGTGAGTGTTTGTGTGTGTGTCGTGCTGCACCGCCGTCGCAGCGTCCCCTTCCCTGCCTGCCTCCCCCTCCCCTAAGCCCCTCCACCGCGTCCCCACCTGCCCGCGGCACGGTTGACACCCGAAGCCATGTCAAAGTCGGGTCGATGTGACATTCCAGACGTGAGAGTGTGAGTGAGGGGGGCGTCCGCGGTGTGCTGGCTGCCACCCGCTGTCCCCTCGCGTCGCCACAGCTAATTGCTCCCCAGCACCTCCTAGCTTCCCCCTAAACCCTGATATTAACACCCGTGACGATCCCGCGAGCCGTGTGTCCCTGCTCGTTAAGGCCATTTGCGACTCCCTTCCTGGCGGCGTGAGGGAGGGAGGCGAGGACGACCAGGTGACGGGGTGTCGTGCCGCCCTTCCGTCTCCCGGGGCCCTGGTGCTCTGGCCACAAACACTGCTGCCTTGTCGTGGTGGCGGCGGGGAGGCAGACACGTCGTCGCGGCGAGGGGCCCGACGCGAGGTGCTGTAAGGTGGGCATGCCTCTGTGCTCCTCCTTTGTACGTTGTGCCACATTTACTTGTCCTTCTGACGCAACGATCAACGCGGGAAATATTATGTTTTTTTCTACTTCGGTGAAATGTGTTGCTTCTCGAGTTGTTATTTTTTTTCGTACACTTGCCTTGACCCTCTCATCCTATGTTGCCCTGTGTGTGTGTGTTGTGACTGAGGTATACGTGCTCGTGTAGGCATTTCTCGTCTGTGTGCATCACTCACTCACTCGGCTCTGATGGCACACACAAGGAGGCTCTTCATGGGTGTTCCTGTGTCTTGTGCCTCGGGTGTTCTGTTGCCCTGTTTGTACCACTGTTTGTATCACTGTTAGGAGTGTTTGGAGTGCCGATGATGACAACCGGGAAACTCATGTGGCTCAGAACAAATATTTTTTTTTTTTTCATAGTTAACATTTTTTATCCTTTTTTTTTCTTCTTCGTTTGGTCTCCATGGACATGACTTCTTATGGCCACGTGTGCTGTCAAAAGTAAAAAGAATCACAGTCGAAAAATCTAACTTTTCCTCTTTTTAATTGTACTTTTGATGATTTTGTAAGAATCATAATTTAATGTATTGAAATTTGAAAATGTTATTAGGAATTTCGCTATCATTATTATGTTAATATTATTTATTTTCATAGCATTACTTTCATAATAGCAATATCAATAATTAAATAGTAAGCAAAATAAGCATATTAGCAAAATGTATAATTATTACAGCATTATTATGAATATTATCATCAAAATTATTATTGTCATTATCCTTACCATTAGATGCTGTCAAATCAAAAAGGTTCTCATTATCGGGAAGTTTTTTATAACTATCAAAGCAAGAACATTTTTACATTATTTTCTGTCACACATTAAGTATATCATTTTAGTTTCCTCTTCGTATCTTCCACCATGTCTATTATTTTTCCCCAATCTATTTGAAAGTCGCAATGTAGTTCCAGTTATTCCCTATTCTTACGTATTAGCTTTGTCATTCTGAATATTGCATTAAAGACTGACAAAAATATTATTATGCCAGGTTCTACTCTTATTAGCACAGTTATTATTCTCTCTCTCTCTCTCTCTCTCTCTCTCTCTCTCTCTCTCTCTCTCTCTCTCTCTCTCTCTCTCTCTCTCTCTCTCTCTCATTTCTTTAAAACTGGTCCTTCGTAAAGTCAAGATTTCTTCCCGTAGAGGTAAAAAGTACGAGATATTGGAATATAGAGAAAAAAAAGACGGGAGGGTCGACAAGGAGACAGGCGGTACGACAACTCTTAACGACGAGGTTGGGGCCAAAATTGTAGACAAACTCGTGTAAAGAGAGATGAGAGGCTGTGGTTAGGGTGACAGTTTACTTTTTTTTTTTCTCTCTCTCTCTTCTCTCTCTCTCTCTCTCTCTCTCTCTCTCTCTCTCTCTCTCCTCTCTCTCTCTCTCTCTCTCTCTCTCTCTCTCTCTCTCTCTCTCTCTCTCATATAAGTGGTGGCCTGTTTATCTAATTCTTTCGTTGTAATCGTCACCGTGTCAGGGCAAAGCGCATCATTATTTATTTATTTATAGTGAAGGTTTCTTGTTCTTCGAGTTCATGACTATCATTATTTTTGTCATTTTCATGATCAATAATTCTATGTTGGCCGCGCCTCTCCTGTTACCTGGGCCGCGGCCAGGTAAGTGTCTCTGGGCTCACCTTGTGTTACCTGGAGATAATTGCACACGAGCTTAATTGAGGAGACATTTGTGACGAGGGTAGATGGAGAGAAAGAGAAAAAAAAAATAATTACTTTACACACATACATATCTATATACATACACACTCACATACATACATACATACATTCATATATATACACACACACATATTTAGTTTGTGTACCGTGTAACAACTTAAGCGTCTGTTCTTTGTCAGTAATTTTCTATTTTTAAAGCATATGAATCCTCATCATTTGTTGTATTTTTATTTAACTTTTCATATTAAATAAAATCTTGTATTCCGTCGTTTATTATTGTTGATATAAAAAACAAGTAAGTCTTTGATGATGCAACTGAAATAACTTTTCTGTATATATTTTTTCTCAACAGAAGTACATAAAAGTTTGTTAGATACATGTTGCGATATTTGTGTATTAATTTATCAAACAAATAGAGACATTGTTCGGAGAAGACTGTCAATATATTCACAGCGGCACATCCACCCAAGTAGTTTGTTCAGACGTGGGTAATATTGTTGCTAAAGATATTGTAGTAGCGATCCATCATTACCTTCAGTACAAGTGCAGCAGCGCGGCGGTGTGTGGGGAGGCGAGCGGCGGGACGGTCGCCGCGGCGCCGCTGGCCGGGAGTCACCTGTGCTAATTGGCGAGTGTGTCCCGCGCCCCGGCCTGCGGTGGCACGGCGGTGGGCAGCATCACCGCCTGGCAAAGGGATTCATACTATGATAGTTTTGTTATTTTTCTATATGTCTGAGGGGCAAATGTGTCAAAGCCTTTATTTCACCATTTCAATGGTTTTGGCTTTACGAGTATACAATCACCCATGTTGTTACCAGCCTAACATTATTTCTTAATAACTATCATTTTTTTCCTTGCTGAATATTCTCCGTGAATGTATGGATTGATTGAAAGAAATTGAAAACGTTGAAATAACGAAGATGAATTGAGATGGAAATAAATTAAAATTAATTAATGCTATGCGTCCGTCCATTGGTGAGTCACAGTCGCTCACCACACACACACACCACTCGATCAACACACCGCGTCACACTCTTGCTGCGTATCACCTCCGCTCCCTCCATCCTCGCCGCCGTGTCGCTGAGCACTCGCGTCACACACACACAGGACCGCAGGACACCGCCTTGCACCGCCTCCACGCCCTGTCCTCGCATGTACCGCCTCTGAGCACCTAGAAGTCATCACCTCTTCCCTAGTATTCACTTCATCCTCACCGCTGTACCTAACGCCCCTCACACCTAACCCTCCTCCTTCGCCTCCTCCTCCACCACTTGTATTCTAAAAACACACCTTTTATCACACATTTACAGCTGGGTTCTCTGTCATCATTCCCACTTCAACATGTTCCTTCTAAACTTCCATTACGGTGCTCCTCAGGCCTCACTCCTCCCCTCCCTCCTCTTATTCCTCCTTTTCCCTCCTTCAGTGGTGCATTCTCTCTCTCTCATTCCTCGTCAGCTTCCTGTGTCCTCTGACGAAGCTGTGGCCGCATGTAGCCTCCCTGTAATTTGCAGTCGGTGTGTGAGCTGCCTGATCACCGCGCGCCCCTCAAATCTGATCAGGAACATGTGCTGAGTCACGACGTTGTTGCTACCAGCTTACAGCACTCAGGGGGATGTGTGTGTGTGTGTGTGTATGTGTAGATCTTGTGATAAGGGTACTTGGTTGTAGGGGTGTTGTAGTGTTGTGTGGTGGTTGTTATTAATGTATAGTGGATGAGGTGGAAGGGGAAAGGTAGTGGGTGATGAGGTGATATTTTTATTGATGGTAGTAGTGGTTGTGATGACTATAGGGATATGTAGGAAGGTATAGGGATGTGGTGAGGCTCTTGCGATGGTGTGATGAGGCCTCGCCACCTTCAGGAGTTGTCAGGAGCCTCGTCCTCCTGTACATGAGTCTCCCTTTCATGCCACAAACGAAGACCAAATATCATTGGAAAAAATACGAGTAACATGCTGCTTGAGAAATACGATTGATTGATAAAATATTACGTATGCAGGAAGAAATATTTGTTAGTTGATGAGACATGTAGGAAGGAAGTAGGAATTGCGGATGAAAAATATATAAGTAGCATTTGAGAGAAAAACACCCCTTATACTTTGTTTATATTTCATAGTGAAGAAGAGTCTGTCAAACAAAGACAGGAAACACATCTGTAAACCAAGTCACGTGCATGGAAAGAAAATTATACAGAAAAATATCAGAAATGTTATGTACTACTTAACATTTTGTGGAACCTCCTGCTATTTACAAAATGGCGAATTGGATCTTGCTAAATAAAAAAAACTTATTCAAGGAAAAGACGTGAAAACCACAAAAAAAAACAGGTATGCCCAGATACTCTACGTGTGTAATGTTGCTTAATTAGCCGGCGAGGACGTGTGTCTGTGTCGCCTCACCTGTCGGAAAGGAGAGGCGGGGGAAGATGTCTTATTAGCCATCATTTGTGATAGATAAATGGCTTGTATCCTCTTGTCCAGGTGTAATTGTTATAAATACCTGAACGTGAGAGAGAGAGAGAGAGGGGGGGGGAGAAGGAGAGAGAGAATCTTTGTACACTTATAAGATTGTTTCCACTGCCTTTATTAATGGTGTTTTTTTTTTTTCTCTCTCTCTCTCTCTCTCTCTCTCTCTCTCTCTCTCTCTCTCTCTCTCTCTCTCTCTCTCTCTCTCTCTCTCTCTCTCTCTCTCCCGTGTGTTGATGTATCAGTGACAATAACAATTCCCTCTCGTTTATGCAAGTCCACTCAGCAGGGAGACAGATGTTGACGCAATCACACCTGCATCACCGGACACACACCCGTTTACCATAATAACAGATAAATAGTGTATACTTCTTGAGGTTTTTTTTTTTTCTCTCTCTCTCTCTCTCTCTCTCTCTCTCCTCTCTCTCTCTCTCTCTCTCTCTCTCTCTCTCTCTCTCTCTCTCTCTCTCTCTCTCTTCTCTCTCTCGCTCTCTCGCTCTCTCGCTCTCTCTCTCCTCTCTCTCTCTCTTTTAATAGCTCCCTTTTTTGGGTTGTAAATTCCTCGTAAATTATTAGTTGGCGGATGATGATGTATTTTTGTTTGTTTGTTTGTTTGTTTGTTGTAGCTTTTATGTATTTGTGTTGCCCGATACTGAACGGTGATAGTGATAAAAAAATTCGGCGAGTCAACAAGGAAAGAAAACTCTTTTTGGTGAATACATTTATCTATTTATTTATTTATTTATTTATGACCATTATTAGATCCATTATGATTAGGTTACTGTGTGTGTGTGTTGTGTGGATTTGAGTAGTACAGATTATGCTAAGAGATGACCATACTCTCTCTCTCTCTCTCTCTCTCTCTCTCTCTCTCTCTCTCTCTCTCTCTCTCTCTCTCTCTCTCTCTCTCTCTCTCTCTCTCTCTCTCTCTGTGTGTGTGTGTGTGTCTCAGCAGAAGAGAGGCAGGGGGGCAGGTCAGGACAATCTTTTGACAGGCCAGGTGACAGACTTTTGGGAGGGCGTGAGGCGGAGTAATGGAGGCATCAGACTAGATCCTGTTACCTTGGAAAGAATATTATCTATCATTATCAATATCAACATTATTGTTTGTGTTGTCTCTCTTGCTACTACTACCACTTCTACTTTTACTACTACTACAACCACCACCACCACTACTACTACTGTTAATTAAATAATAGTAGTAAAAATAATAGTAGCAGGAGTAGTGTTTGTAGGAGTGTAGCATTATAACCACCACCACCACCACCACCCACCACTACCACCACCAACAGCATCAATAGCACCTTCGAGTAATTGAGGTGCAGGTGTTCTTGTCGTAAGTAACCGCGGCTACCGAGAAACGCTGCAATGACACACAATCGTCTCGCCAGTATTATCTTCCCGTCTCAATCGCAGCCTCACCCTCGTTAACCTCCTCCCCCCTCCTCTCGCCCCCTCTCCTCCCCCCGCCGTTCCCGCTGCTTATTAGTGGTATTATTCGTCTTATAATCTTAGCGACTCGTTTCTGCCGTCGAGTCGTGGTCGCCTGCAGGAGAGAATGAGAAAATATCCTGAAGTGGCGTTTGATGTTCGGGTTTTGTTTCGTGGCCGCCCCGCGTGTGCCAAATGTCACTCCTGTTTGTAGCAGCTTTTATTCATTTATTTATTTTTTCTTGCACAGTTAATGAATAGTTGTTCAATTAATGTTTTTAATTTCTTATTTTAGCAATATATTTTCTTATTTTAAGAACTGGGATTACTGTAGACCATTTTTTTGTCTTATTCTCACTGTTCTGTTTAATTTCAAAGAATTCGATGCCATGATTATATGTGACAATATTTGACATCATGAAAATGTTTCCTTGAAAATACAACTGCAGACGCGTTTTATTTTTCTCTATATGACAGTTTGGTTTTTAAACACGATTGCTAATGCTGTGTGTGTGTGTGTGTGACTATGTTACGCAAACATATACACACACACATACACACTGCCTGCGTGGTCTGGTGGAAACATCGCCTGCCGTTAAGCAGGTCTCGGGTTCAAAGCTTACTCAAGTCTCAAAGTTTGTTGCTAACAATGCAGGTTTCTGTTCCCCTTGAGCAAAGGGAAGGGTTGTGTGTGTGGTGAAGGAGGTCTATCCCTTACCCAAAGATCGGTCTCTATGAGCTCTTATGCTCTTTCCGGGAGGCTAATAGTTGGCGATCGCGAGTCCAGTGCGCGTTATCAAGACCGTGGGTGAATAACACACACGCACACACACACTTCATACATATTGCTGAAAAATACCACCCACCACCACCCCCTCCACCACTACCATGACCACTACCACCTCCCCACCTCCACCACCCAGACACAAGGATCCCCTGAGACCAACACGTAGGAGGTCTGTCGAGGGTCCTGCGTCCCAGAGTCTCGTATTTAGGACTTGTGCAGAACAATGTGAGGCTGTCAGTGCGGCGCGAGGCCCAGGGGCACCGGGGGACGACGGGGACCACCAGGGAGCCTCTCTTTTTTTTCTTCTTCTTTTTATAACATTTTGAAGACTGGGGCTTGATCTTAAGTTTGCGTGTGCGGATTTTTTTTCTCTTTTAAATCTTGGTGTGATGTGTGGTGAGGGATAGTGTGGCGTGGTGGTGGGGGTGATAGAGGAGAGTGTAGTGTAGTATAGTGTGTGTGATGCATCGTTTGCGTTGCGTGTGCGTCTTGTGTGGGTGGTATATATAGTGATGATAGATAGAACAGTGATGCGATACGGTGGTGGACGAGAGAGAGAGATACAAAACGGCGTGATGTAAGGGATGAGGGAGGAAGGGGCGTGGTGTACTGTAGGGCGGAGTACTGTGTGTGTGGTGGGGTTATACAGGAATGAAGAAGCATAGTGTATATATATTATAGTGAGTGTATAAAATTTAATGTGGTAAGGAAACTCAAGATCAATCAGGAACACTGTATATTCTCTGACGCCTTTCGAAACGTTAGAGCAGTGGTTCCCAACCCTTTTTCTGTTGTTTCCCCCTTCCACCATTTCAACCATCCGGATTTCCCCCTTCATGTGGACAAGGAAAAAAGTAGCCAGAACACAAAATTTACTTGCTTAATAACACAAGTATATAGACACTACTCTCTGTATTTATATATACTTGAAGAAAAGTCAATAGCCACATTCTAAGAGATTTTTTTTTGTCTACTAAATCCTAGTAATTTAGATGTCCTTCAGGATAAATTTCCCCTTTAGAATCCTGAAATTTCCCCCAGGTTGGGAAATACTGCGTTAGAGAATATATATCGTCACCCTCATAAAGAAACTGTCTAAGTCGTTCCTCGGCAATTTCTGGAGTTTTGCCTAAATCAATTCTTCATCCTGTGGCGCATCTATTGGTATAGTCGCCACTGTCATTTGTAGGGTGTGAGTGGTCTAAAATATAAAAGGATAAACAATACATTTATATCAACATTTAAAAAATGAGGAAGTTTTATTTTATTTCCCGAAAAGTAGAAAAAATTACTTAGGCAGTTTCTTTATGAGTGTGACGATATACAGTGTTCTTGATTTATCCTGATTTTCCCTACCACCTTTATACACTCATTTGTCTTACATTTTTCAACATAGTGTACAGTTGGGTTATAGTGTTGGTGTGTAGTTAGGATTAGAGAAAAGAGGACGTGATATGTTGGTATGTTGGTATGCGTGGATTATAGTATAGTGAAATCACTGAAATGTGATGAGAAGTGTGTCATGTGGTAGTGAAGTGTGAAGAAACTTGATATTATTACGTGATGTATAAATGTATGGATTAGAAGGAGTTTGGTAGTGTGTATAGCTAGTATATGGGAGTTAGAAGTATGGTAGTATGGTGTTCTAGGGTATAAGGATGATGTATATAGACTTAACCCCTTGAGACCCAGAACGTAATTTCCATTGTAATTTGGGTACCATTAGACGATTTTTAGTGAATATAAGCAATGTTTTATAGCTATGACCTGTTTAGTATCCTTGTCCACTAACTAATTTGGTATATTCAGTTACTTTTCGTAATTATATGACTTGAAAACACACAATTGTATATAGCAAAGGAAAGATCTGGGCGTGAAGGGTTAATGTGACAAACAAGCTGTAGTTGGTTTTCAGTGTTCATTTTTATACCTCTAGTCTCCTGGTAACAAGTCTGAAGTGGGACATTGACTTCGAATAGATACCTTCTTAGCTATTTAATATTTGTGTGCTATATCTACCACCTAACAGTGTCTTTAATAAACCTAAGCTGCATCATACTGCTTTAATTTATTTTTTAGATTACAATTTTTTTTTTTAGATATCAGGAAACTTCATTCATAGTAAAAAGGGTTTCCGAAAACTTATTTGTATATTATTTATTTATCAATTATTACTTTTTTCACCTTTATTTAATCGAATGATGTTTTATTTTATATATACCGATGCACATAAGGTCCTATTTTACCCCTGGAATCTAAATATGCCTTCTGTGTTTCTTCATTGCTATCTCTTTTTCTCTTTTTTTTCTCTCCTCTCACTCTGATCATGTCTATTCTTCCCCTTCTTTTTCTGCTTTATTTCGCTTCATCATCATCATTTCTCTCTCTCTCTCTCTCTCTCTCTCTCTCTCTCTCTCTCTCTCCTCTCTCTCTCTCTCTCTCTCTCTCTCTCTCTCTCTCTCTCTCTCTCTCTCTCTCTCTCTCTCTCTCTCTCTCTCTCTCTCTCTCTCTCTCTCTCTCTCATGAGCGTCAGGGTGGCGGCGTTATACCTTCTATAGCGCCGCCGCCGTACCTGGTCCTCACCGCCGCTCCCCTCCGCCTCTTCCCTTATACACTCACTCCACTACTACTACTACTACTAATACTAATACTAATACTAATACTAATACTAATACTAATACTACCACTACTACTACTACATATTACTATTACTACTTACACTTTATACTACTACTACTACTACATATTACTACCACCATTTTTTCTACTATATACTACTTCTACTATTACCACCACTACTACAGTACTACATATTACTACCACCATTTTTTCTACTACCTCTACTACTACTACTACTACTACTACTACTTCTACTTCTACTACTACTACTACTACTAACTACTCTACTACTACTACTACTACTACTTGCCACTACCACTTCATCTACCAACACAAACACGACACAAACCTTCGATGGTTATATGGTATGTCCGCGTGTGTCCAGGTTTTTAATTTGTTTCTATTTAATTAACAAGACATGTAGACAGACGGAAGTGTATGTGTGTGTGTGTGTGTCTTGGCATCAACGCACATACAGTACATGTTTACATATCACATGTATACGTATTACACACACACACAACACACACACACACACACACACACCACACACACACACACACACACACACACACACACGGCACCGTAAATACAGCATCACAACTCTCCCACGAACTGTAAACAATCGTCTGTTGATCCTTTTTACTGTACAATATATTTAACATCTCCTAAGAGTCCTGTGTGTGTGTGTGTGTGTGTGTGTGGTGCGTACGCGTGGTGGCAGCTACGGACCCCTTCCCTCTCCCCCCCTACTTGCCGTATTTGGCCTGGGACCTAAAATATGGATGTAGAGGAATAGAGAAATATTTTACCGCCTCTTGAGTTACGGGGGAAGCCATATTATTGCTCCTTTTTTTATCCCTGAGATTTTTCTTATTTTTCATATAATTTGACCCAAGTTTTTTATATTTTTTCGTGTTTGATTATTTTAGTGTATGGATTTGTGTGTGTGTGCTTTGGTTAGTATAAAATGTTGTTGCCGAAGTTGACAAGACACATCTCTGACTTTTGATCCATAAATGTAGTTATTGAATTATATTTGTATCACTAGTGTTGTTTGAGAATGTTTGTTGATTTTTTAGAGCCATTCAATATATCTAAATTAGACGAGAAAATGTTACCAGACAAGTGAAACGAAGAAGATAGGATATATACTGCATACTACCTTCAGCGATTGATATATTATGTGGTGGTGGTGATGGTAGAATGTTTGTTTTAATCCTTATATGGAGAACGAAGACATATGAAGCTGAATTATAATGCAATAAAGATATAGAAACACGAATATTTGGACTTCTACAACTACTAATACGAGTACTAACACTATTCCTGCTACTACTACTATTATTTCTTCCAATGATAATACTAACGACAATAATGATAACGATGATAATAAAAGTAATATAACTCCTGATCACAAGGAAAATCATCGTCCGGGTCAAGGCAGTGTCCGTTGTTATGGTTCAGGAATTGGCTTCACATGTTTAGTTTGTCATAATTTTAACCCTTTACCATATGAGGCCGACGATGCTGTCAAGAGAGGTGGTGATGGTTCCCTCCTGTGCAGTTATGGAAGTCTTGATGCCTATATACGACACACACACACACACACACACACACACACACACACACACACACACACACACACACACACACACACGCACACAAATATATATACACACACAAATTTATACACCTCATAATTCAAGCTACCCATCGCCATATACTACAACATGGGTTTCCTTACTCTCTCAGTCATATAATTTTTTCATGTTCAGTTTTTCAATATAAATTACGTTTTTCACGATGTAGCAGTTTATTTAGTTTATACTCAATCATACATCGTCACTTTCCGTACTCTGATTTGCGTCCGACAGTGTTGCCAGGACGAGATAAAATGGTCGTCCCTCTGTATCAAGGACAACACGACGTCCTTGGTTTTTCGTGGCACAGTTGACGCTTCCGTGATCTCAAAAACACCTTTATGCTTCAGTGTCTTGCGTTGCTTCAAGTGTCACCCTTACTTTACCCTTACCCTTGCTGTCACCCTTATCCTTACCCTTATGTTCTCAAGGGGGG
The DNA here is from genome assembly GCA_016584305.1 of Chionoecetes opilio. NCBI lineage: Eukaryota > Metazoa > Arthropoda > Malacostraca > Decapoda > Majidae > Chionoecetes > Chionoecetes opilio. The sequence goes on from JACEEZ010001300.1 coordinate 21,648, forward strand.
TAAGGGAGAAGCGTCAAGAGAGATGAGAGTGGGAGACCTAGCAGAGGATAGAAAAGATAATGAAAGATAATAAAAATACAGTATATTAAGGAAAGTAAATAGAAAAGATAATAAAAATACAGTATATAAATTAAAGTAAATATAAAAGAGGGTGGATAACAGTAGAGAAGTAGGAGATTAAAAGACGTGACAGGAATGATAGATAGATACGTACAGGGTTGATTGTTAGAAAGGAGTTAGGAAGAGGAGGGGGAATAGAAGCCATCCACGTGAATTATAAGATGGGTAATTGATATAAAAGCAGAAACTCGGTGAAGATGAGAGAGAGAGAGAGAGAGAATCATCCATTTACCTTATAGTGATGCCCCCCCCCCCCCCCATCTGCTCCCTCCAGGTTTCGAGTGAAGGGCAATTAGAACATTCCTCACGCCGCTCTTGGGAAGGGAAAAAACAGACAGGGGTTATGTGTATTCCCCCCCCCCCCTACCGTCCCCTTCATTCCCCTTCCTTTCTTCATGTACAAGCCCCCTTTTGCCCCCTTTTCCCCCTCTCCTTCCTCATGTCTCCGTGTCTTCCCATCCTTTCCAGTATCTTAAGTCTAAATGTTTCTTATTTCTTATTGTTTTTGGTCTTTTCACAGTCTGTTTCTATTCTTTTGGTTTTCCTCATCTTTCCTTTTTTTGTCTACGCTCTATGACGCTAAAGAAAATCGTCATCGTCAGTCTTCTATTTTGTCTTGTTGTCTCTACTTCCTCCTTCCTTCACTACTCTTCATCTATCCATTCAGTCCTCCACCTATTTTCCCTCATAAGCTTCCTCGTTTTTTTTACCAAGTTTCGTATTTCCTATTTCTCCTTCACTCCTTAACAGTCCTCCAATATTCTGTTAATCCATATTTTTTCTTCATCTATTATACCTTTTCTCCATATCCCTAGTTTTCCCTACATCTAGCTCTTATAGTTGTTTACTCCTACTGCCTACCCTTAAACTTCCCTCCCATCCTCCCGTCAACCTCTTATTCCTTCCTTCCCTTCGTCTCTTCCTTCTTCCCTCCCGTCAACCTCTTCTTCCTTCCCTTCTTGCCTCCCGTCAACCTCTTCTTCCCTCCCTTCTTCCCTCCCGTCAACCTCTTCTTCCTTCCCTTCTTGCCTCCCGTCAACCTCTTCTTCCCTCCCTTCTTCCCTCCCGTCAACCTCTCCTTCCTTCCCTTCTTCCCTCCCGTCAACCTCTTCTTCCCTCCCTTCTTCCCTCCCGTCAACCTCTTCTTCCTTCCCTTCTTCCCTCCCGTCAACCTCTTCCCTCCCTTCTTCCCTCCTTCCCTCCCTCCCTTCTGTTCTTCCCTCCCTTCTTCCCTCCCTCCCTCCTACTGGCGGCATGCGACCAGTACTTTTCGAAGGCTTCTAAAGACTTTTCCGGGTGTCTTTGTGGCTCGGCGAGGAAGCCCGTTTTTTTCGTCTTGTAGAAAATGCGAAACCGGAGTCGGCTATTCATTGGTTCGTGCCGGGGAAAAATAGAGAGGCCTATTTTGCCTGACTTTTTGGCGGGCTCAAACGATGGGGTATGGAGGGTAGGACAGATGGTAGAGCGTCTTGGTGTTTGTCGTAATTAATGGGGAAATGGGTAGCGTCAGGCCCCTTTTTTTCAATTACCAGGGATAACTGTGCTATCTATTTCCTCCATTTCTTGTGAGAGGTGGTGGCTAGAGGGACGTTTTTTTATTGGTGCCTGTGTATCGTAACCTTATTTGTTCCTTGTTAATGTTGTTGTTTTTGTGTTTAGAGTATGAAGTGTGATGGATGAGGAAAGAAATGCATGGATTTGTTTTTTATTTAAACAGCTACAAGTAAGAGGAACAATTTAATGTATTTGAGAATGTATATTTATGTGTGTGTGTGTGTGTTTATATACATGTGCTTTAAATGATAGAACGTATAATGAGCATTCATTATAGGACTAGGGAGTAATTAATTGAGGTTATTGCGCTTTTGATAACTTTATTTTACTTAATAGTTTTGGATAGTGACCTTCATCGCTTTCAATGATATATTTACACATTTGTTAATTATCTATACTGAATCTTTCTTGTTTTATATTTATGTGATCAATTGTTTGTGTTTTAGTTACTCATTCATCACGTCCTTGCTATTTACTTTACTTGTGTTATTGGGTTATATAGCTTAGCAGTGTTGAGGGGAGGGGGCGAGGGGGGGCAGGAGAAGGCTTGCACTGCCATTGTCCCGTCAGCTTGTGTGTAACGCGGACTCATGAGTGGAGGCGAGTGTGTGTCTTGGCCGGGATGACAAAGAACAGACCACCACTACCAGGCTTGTGTGTGCGTGAGTGTGTGTGTGTGTGTGTGTGTGTGTGTGTGTGTGTGTGTGTGTGTGTGTGTGTGTGTGTGTGCTTGGATGGCCTAGAATTGTGTTTGTATCTGTGGATCCTTTGTCCCATCTTTCACGTTTCCCTTCTTGTTTTCCTTTTCCTCTTCCTCCTCTTCCTCTCGTCACTGTTTAGGAATAATAGAAGCCGTTCAAAGACTTATAAGAGGATTCAATCATGTCAACACGTGATTTGATATTGATATATACACTATATATATATTTTTTGGCAAATTTATGTATTGCCATAGTTTTAGGTAATATTTTATAATAATCTTGGATCGCTGAGTATATATGAAAGAGGAGTGTAGTTAGGAGAGTCAGATGTAGTGTTAGGTAGTAGTTAGAAGGATCTGAAGTTATGTTAGTTGTGTGTGATCTGATTTAACATTCTTCGAAATTCTCAACATCAAAACTCCTTATATTTCTTTTAATTCACCCTTGGCTTTGCTGCTTCACCCTAATACTCAAAACATACTTCACTAAACCCTTGTAACTTTGCACCCATAATCCTTACCCTGTACTCCAATAAATTTAAATACACCTTAACATAACCTAAATACCTAAAAACCCTTTCCGATACACCCTACACATTTAAATACACTCTAAAATAATCCTAATACCTAAGAAACCTTTACCACTACCATACACCCTACTCATTTAATAAATACACCCTAACATAATACTTAACATAACATAATACCTAAAAACCCTTTCCCTAACACCCTACACATTTAAATACTCCCTAACATAACCTTAATTAATACCTAAAAACCCTTTCCCTAACACCGTACACATTTATGGTAACATGGCCTTAATACCTAAAAACCCTTTCCCTTACACCCTACACATTTAAATACTCCCTAACATAACCTTAATTAATACCTAAAAACTATTTTCTTTACGCTCTACACATTTAAATACACCCTAACCTAACTTAATACCTAAAAAACCATTCCCTTACACCCTACACAT
>JACEEZ010001300.1:32500-47500 GCA_016584305.1 Chionoecetes opilio
CACTCATCATCTTCCTCTTCGCTCTCCTCCCAAACAATCCTTCATCCCTCCTCCCTCCTCTCCCATTCTTCTATTACTCTCCCTGCTCACCCTCTTCTTTCCTCTTCTCCCTCTTCTTCCTCCTAATATAAACAGTCTTCCATCCTTCCTCCTCTTCCTCCCTTGTATCACTCTCCCTGCCCTCTCTTCTTCCTCCTCCCAAACAGTCTTCCATCCTTCCTCCTCTACCTCCCCCTCTTCCTTTTATTCCTCACTCCTTCCTCCTTATCCCAAACAGTTTTCCATCCTTCCTCCTCTACCTCCCCCTCTTCCTTCTATTCCTCACTCCTTCTTCCTTATCCCAAACAGTCTTCCATCCTTCCTCTTCTACCTCCACTTCTTATATCACTCTCCCTCTTCCTCTTATTCTTCATCTCCGTCTTCTACCTCCCTTTCTTCTATCCCTCTCCTTCCTCTCCTCGTCGCCCTCCTCTTCTTCCTCATCTCCATCTTCTACCTCACTTTCTTCTATCACTCTCCTCCTTCCTCTCCTCGTCTCCCTCCTCTTCTTCCTCATCTCCATCTTCTACCTCACTTTCTTCTATCACTCTCCTCCTTCCTCTCCTCGTCTCCCTCCTCTTCTTCCTCATCTCCATCTTCTACCTCACTTTCTTCTATCACTCTCCTCCTTCCTCTCCTCGTCTCCCTCCTCTTCTTCTTCATCTCCATCTTCTACCTCCCTTTCTTCTATCCCTCTCCTCCTTCCTCTCCTCGTCTCCCTCCTCTTCTTCTTCATCTCCATCTTCTACCTCCCTTTCTTCTATCACTCTCCTTCCTCCTTCTCCCTCGTCTGCCTCCTCCCCGCATTGTTAGCAGGGTGATGGAACACGCCCGCGGAACCCTGTGTGAGCCGCGGAACACGGGCTGGGCGGGGTTACCTGTCTAACCCATCACCGGGGACTCCACACCTGGCCAAACCCCCCTCCCCTAACCCCCTCCCCCCTTACCTAACCCTCGAACCCCCCTCCTTTATCCCTCCCCCCCTTGGTGACGTCACGCCTGTTTATGTGACGTCATGGTGGTGGTGATAGTGGTGAATTGTTGTTATGTATACTCTGTTGGTTTAGAGAGAGAGAGAGAGAGAGAGAGAGAGAGAGAGAGAGAGAGAGAGAGAGAGAGAGAGAGAGAGAGAGAGAAAGAGATAGAGAGAGAGTGTGTGTGAGAGAGAAAGAGAGCAAAACAACCCACCATCATCTAAGTTACAGAGAGAGAGAGAGAGAGACTTTTTTAATAGCCTGTGTCATTATCTAGGTCCATAACAGCTCACTATTCATACCCTAAAGAAAGAATTAATTAATGAAATAAATAATAATATCCCCGAGAAGGGCACAACACCTGGTCAGTTATTAATTAAAGGTGGAAAAAAAAGGTGACAGTATGGAGGGAGAGGAAGGGAAGGGAAGGGAAGGGGGGAAGGGGAGAGAGAGGAAGGAAGGGGAGAGTGTGTTTTGTCTGTAGCTTTTATCTTCACTTGTTACTCTTCCTATGTATTTTGTTTTCCTCTTGTTTGTTCTTGTTTTTTTCGTGTTAAAATATATCTCTTCGCTGTAATTTCGTTTTTTGTACAAGATACGAAGTTTTTTTCATTGTTGTTTTGTTTTTAGTAATTTCTGAGCCTGTTTTAATTTTACTCCCCTCTCTCTCTCTCTCTCTCTCTCTCTCTCTCTCTCTCTCCCTCTCTCTCTCTCTCTCTCTCTCTCCCCTCTCTCTCTCTTCTCTCCCCTCTCTCCTCTCCTCTCTCCTCTCTCTCTTCTCTTCTCCCCTTCTCCCTCTCTCTCTCTCTCCTCTTCTCTCCTCTCTCCTCTCTCCTCTCTCCCTCTCTCGTCTTCTCTTCTCCTCTCCTCTCTCTCCTCTCCTTTTCTCTCTCTCTCCTCTCCTTCTCTCTCTTTCCCCCTCTCTCTCCTCTCCCTCCTCTCCCTCTCTCCCCCCACCACACAACACCCACACGAAAAACATATATCCATCATGTAAAAAAAATTGGTCTGAAAAATGACCTAAGTAAAGATTATGCGTGGTGTGTGTGTGTTTTGTGTGTTGTTTTGTGTGTGTGTGTGTGTGTGGTGTGTGTGGCAGTTTTCGTTTTTCCCTCAGAATTGGTATTGATGTCGTGGATGAAAATCGTATTTTGTACTGGCATTCTTTTTTTTTTTCTATATTCATGGAGGGAGGAGCTTAAATTGAAGGGGGAGGGTCTTCGGAGGGGGGAAGGGGGAGCGAGGAGGGAGGAGGTAAGAAGGGGGAAGGGGGAGGAGGTAAGAAGTGATGAGGGAGAGAGAGGAAGGGAGGATGATGACTTGGTGGAGAGAAATTCAGAGAAAATGAGTGAGGAGTATGTAGTGATGAGAGAGAGAGAGAGAGAGAGAAGAGAGAGAGAGAGAGAGAGAGAGGAGGAGAGGAGAGAAAAGAAGGGGGAGGAGAGATGAAAAGAGAGAGGAGAGGGGAGAGAGAGGAGAGAGAGAAGAGCAGAAGTAATATCCAACAATCACTGTGACCCTTTCCTTCCTTGTTCTTCCATATCCACTTCCCTCCCTTCCCCCCTCCTTCCTCCTCCCCCCCTCCTCCTCCTCCTCCTCCTCCTCCTCCTCCTCCTCCTCTTCCTCCTTCTCCTGTTCTTCCTTCCCCCATTTAGTCAGCCTAGAGTCGCTCAGAGTCATGTAAGGTAATGTTTGTATCGACCCTCCGACGAACCTGTCTCAAGAAAGGAAGATGAATGATTTATAAACAAGGAAAATAGTGGAAGACATAAAAAGGAATGATGGAAGAATGATGATTACAAGAAATAAAAGATAAATTATTAAAATATTTAGTGATAGTGTGGTTGTATGGTGTATAAAGGGATGTATAATAGGAAGGAATGAAGTGCATATAATCTTTGGTAAATTAATTAAAGAAATATAAAGAAAGGAAAGGAATTTAGTGACTTAAATTTGATGCATAAAGTTTTGATAAAGTTGTAGATTAGAAATAATTTTGATAACGATGATAAGATGGAAGATGCAAGGGATGAATCATGGACACAATACATAAGAAAAAAACATAAGCAGTGAAGAAACATTTATAAAAGACAAAACAAAAAGGAAAAGAGTATTGAGTATAAAAAGAAAATTGAAAAATGAAATTTATATTAAAGTAAATATTTCAAAAGAAAGAACAAAACATATGTGAAGCCGAAAAATTGAGTTAAAGTGAAGAAAATTATTTAAAATATGTAGTTGGAAGAAATACGATGAAACTACTGATGATAAATAAGATCAGGAATTATGAAAGATTAATGCATTGTAAAGTGAATTAGATGAAGGTTGATTATGCATTAGGAGATTAATATCAAATAAAAAATGAAATATGAAAAAATTGTTAAGCAAAAGACTAAAATTTTAAAGAAAGTAAAAAGACGATGAGAAAAAATAAAGATAAAGATGTAATGATATAGTTAGTAATTCAGTTAATATGTATGTATAACAATATTAATTCACCCCTTGAGACCCAGAACGTAATTTCCATTGTAATTCTAGTATCCTTGTCGACTAACTAATTTGGTAAATTAAGCTACTTTTCGTAATTTTATGGCTAACAACATACGATTTTTCTCATAGCAAAGGAAAGATCTGGGTGTGAAGGGGTTAAACCTCATGTAAATATTAAAAAACTAATGATAATATACATACTAAAGTCATTGGAAGTATCTGAGTAGGAAAATCACACTCACAACAACAACAGCAACAGCAACAACAACAACAACACGGCAGTATAATATTATAGCACCATTATGCGGGCTGACACGGCACTAAAATCGCAATAAAACTACTAAGGTGTTGCCAGGACATAATGGTCCCTTAATAGCCTGATAATGTAATCAACAACAACAACATCACACACAAGCAACGTCAACACTTAATATAAACCAGTTTTCATCCCCGTCCAAAAGAAAAAAAATGCGTTTGAAATTATGCAAACTAATTTGTTGCATTTATTTTTTTTCGACTGCGAGTTCTTATCTTTGATTGCATTGTATTCGCGGTACTAACAAGGCGATGTACTGACGGTTATATGCATTGATTTGACTGAAAATATACTTGTTTATGTCATGAATATAATATAATCAAAATAATCAGAGTAAATGTATACTATAAAGAGATAAGGTTGAGCATGGCATTGGTATTATCAATGTTAACCTTTACTCTTTGATCAAACAAGTGACGATGCTGAATAATTAGTAACTCCACAATCCGGTTTATTTATGTAAAAGTATATTTGTATTATTGTTTGAGTTCTTGTTTTTGGTTTGAAAATAAATACGGTTTGACTTTATTTGGTGAGGGTGACGGAGGTGAAGAAATTCGTTGAGGAAAGGAGCCGCACGCGCACACGCGCCCGCGCGCGCGCGCGCGCGCGCGCACGCGCACACACCCCGCCACACAACACACACACACACACACCCAACACACACACACACCACACACACACACACACACACACACACACACACACCACACACACACACACACACACACACACACACACACACCACACACACACACACACAACACACACACACACACACAACACACACACACACACACACACACACACACACACAACAACACACACACACACAACACACACACAACACACACCACAACACACACACACACACCCCACCACACATACACACACACACACACCACAACACACACACACACACACACACACCACAACCCACACACAAATACACACACACACACACACAACAACAACACACACACCAGACACACAACAGAACAGACCACCACACACACCACCACACCACACACACACCACACACACACACCACACACACACACACACACACACACACACACACACACACCACACACACACACACACACACACACACACACACACCACACACACACACACACACACACACACACACACACACACACACACACACACACACCTCTCATCCTCCTAATCCTTCATTCTTCGAGGCTAAACGTCAACTTCGCTTTACCTTCAACAACATAATTCAGCAAGTTTATCAGATTAAGGGAATACAAGTCAATCCATCGTGTGTGTGTGTGTGTGTGTGTGTGTGAGTGAGTGTGAGTGTGTGTGTGTGTGTGTGTGTGTGTGTGAGTGTGTGTGTGTGTAGTGTGTGTGTGTGTGTGTGTGTGTGTGTGTGTGTGTGTGTGTGTGTGTGTGTGTGTGTGTGTGTATTTATGGAGTCACACACTGCATTAACAAGCCATTAGTGGGAAGAAGAGGGAGGAAGAGAAAATGGAGATAAGAAGAATGGAAGGAAGAGGAGAAAGGAGAAAATTTAAAGGCAGAAAGAAAAGAGAATGGGAGAGATAACTGTTTTTTTCCTTTCTTTTTCCTTGGGAGTAGTAGGGAAATACGGGAAAGAGCGAGTAGAAAGGGGAGTAGATAGTAGTAGAGAGTAGAAAGGCGAGTAAAAGGGGAGTAGAGAGTAGAAAGGTGAGTAAAAGGGGAGTAGATAGTAGTAGAGAGTAGAAAGGCGAGTAAAAGGGGAGTAGATAGTAGTAGAGAGTAGAAAGGCGAGTAAAAGGGGAGTAGATAGTAGTAGAGAGTAGAAAGGCGAGTAAAAGGGGAGTAGATAGTAGTAGAGAGTAGAAAGGCGAGTAAAAGGGGAGTAGATAGTAGTAGAGAGTAGAAAGGCGAGTAAAAGGGGAGTAGAGAGTAGAAAGAGAGTAGAGAGTAGAAAGGTGAGTAAAAGGGGAGTAGATAGTAGTAGAGAGTAGAAAGGCGAATAGAAAGAGAGTAGATAGTAGTAAAGAGTAGAAAGGCGAGTAGAAAGAGAGTAGATAGTAGTATAGAGTAGAAAGGCGAGTAAAAGGGGAGTAGAAGGGAAATGTGGGAGTGTACGTAAAAGGGAATCAGAGAAGGGAAAGAAGAGGTAGAGGGAAGGAAGGTAGAGGTACAGAAGTTGTGTGATAATATTATGTCTGGTTTGCCTGACTCACGGCTCATCCAATAAACAGTGGTCCAAAATTACTGCATAATGGTTTCTCTTCAACCTTCCCCTCTCTCTTTCCCTCTCTCCTTTTTCATCCCTCATTTTATTGCTTTCTTCCTCTGCTTTATTTCATGTCTCCATCATCTCCCTTGTCGTATTTGTTTCCTCTTTCTTTAATCTTTCTTCTGTTTCTTATTCTCGTTTTCGTATTCTGTATTCTTTCATGTTCTCTCTAGGATTCTTTTTTTTTATTATTTTACTGTTGTTTTTATATTCTCTCATCATCCTTTATGTCTTTTTAATCATTTCTTTCTTATATATCTTTTCCCCTCTTGCTTTTTGTTTTAATTCTTTCTTTTAGTTAGACTTTTCTTTTATATGCAGCTTATATTTGTTATCGTCTTATGTTAAGGTTTTATTAATTGTTTTAATTCTATTTTTTTTCTTACCTTTCTTTTTATTGTCTTTAAGTGTTGCTTTGAACCATAAATTTCCTTTTACTATTCCCTTCTTGATATCTGTGTGTATATAATATATCGTTTCAGTCTCTCTCTCTCTCTCTCTCTCTCTCTCTCTCTCTCTCTCTCTCTCTCTCTCTCTCTCTCTCTCTCTCTCTCTCTCTCTCTCTCTCTCTCTCTCCTCTCTCTCTCTCTCTCTCTCTCTCTCTCTCTCTCTCTCTCTCTCTCTCTCTCTCTCTCTCTCTCTCTCTCTCTCTCTCTCTCTCTCTCTCTCTCTCTCTCTCTCTCTCTCTCTCTCTCTCTCTCTCTCTCTCTCTCACACACACACACACAAATCCTGAGTGATTAACTGAAGTGATGAGCTCTCGTTTAGTGTTTTGTATGTGTGTGTGTGTGGGTGGCGGTGGAATGCGTGGGTGAAGAGTCGTGTGTGTGTCTGTATGAACGTCCCACCAACGTTAATGGCAATGCTCTTACTTGTAAAAAAAAAAAGAGAGAGAGAGAGGCGGAAAAAAAAGAATTAGTCATTACATACTTACACTTCGACACACACACACACACACACACACACACACACACACACACACACACACACACACACACACACACACACACACACACACACACACACACATACACACACACTATCACCTGGCCACGTTAATTACAGTTAATGTGTGTAAGGTAGGCATCACGCTCAGGACGGACTCATTACGCGAAATTAATTTGTTACCTGTGTTGTTGTTACGTTGTGAGGGGGCAGAGGAGGGGGAAGGGGGAGTAGAGAGGAGGAGGAAGGGGGAGTGAAGAGGAGGGGAAAGGGGAAGAGAGGAGGGGGAAGGGGCAGTAAAGAAGGAGGGGGGAGTGAGGAAGGGAGGGGAAGAGGGGAGTAGGGGGTAGCTATGGGCGCGGTTGACTCTCCTATAAAAGAGGTGAGATTAATTACGTGGATAGTTAATGAGGTCACCCGGTTAATGGCAGTCATGATTTAATGTATATGGATAGATGGATAGGGGGATGTTCGATAGATAGATAGATAGATAGAGTACACTTATATACGTAGTTCTGCCAAACAAATATTGTAATTACACTTTGTTGTTTTGTGTGTTCATATCAATTTATCGTTTACGTTCAGAAGAGGTTTTTTTATCCTTATGTGTCCATGAAAGAAAGAAAAATTAACGATTACCTTTAATAAGAGTTGGTGCGTTGCGGGAAGGGGTGATCGTGAAGTGAGAGAGAGAGAGAGAGAGAGAGAGAGAGAGAGAGAGAGAGAGAGAGAGAGAGAGAGAGAGAGAGAGAGAGAGAGAGAAGAAAAAAAAACATATAATTATCCTTTCCTATTCCGTGTCACATTGCAAAGAGAGAAAAATACAAATTAAATTGAATGTATAGAAATAAATTGGATGAGAATTGAAACTTTTTTTCTTTCTTAATTAAAGTGAAAATACAAACTAGGCAAATCAAAAGTTTTCAGTCTGTATACATAAAACAAAGAAATAGAAATCAATTGACCGTGGTAAGAAATTGAATTAAAAAGATTTGCACGAAATTAATTAAGAGCAAATCTTATAATCAAATGCAAAACACACACACACACACACACACACACACACACACACACACACACACACACACACACACACACACACACACACACACACACACACACACACACACACACACACACACACACACACACACACACGTCGTCTTCTCTTAATTAGACACACGTAACCCTCTCACTTTACAAATACACATGAATCTCGTCCTTTTACTCTCCTGCAGTGAAGGTCATATTACCCTGACCTTTGACCTCTTACATCTGTGCCTCCACCTCCTCCCTGTACTCCTTCCTTTCCTTCACCCTCTCTTTCGCTGGTTCAAGGGAAGGAAGGGAGAGAAAGGGTCAATACAATTATCATATATATTGTCACCGGGAAGGAAACAGAAGGCGAAGGGTATTAATGGAGATCTCTCTTGTTATCTCTGTGTAAATATAAAAAGAAAGAATAATAGAAAGAAAAGAAATTTAAGAAAATACGCCGTGCCAAATGCAAGGTTAGAAATTTTATTACTCCAGCAGAAGCTTCTGACTGTAAATCTTATAAGAATTCAACTATAAAGTAATAAAAAAAGATAAATAAAATGGAAGGCATGAGTCAAGGTTTATATTTAAATACATAAAAATCATACGTGTTAGAAACGAGTGAAAAAAAATTGGTGCTTTTAGTCGCCCAAAATGTTTGTTTTATGTTTGATATATTATTTATTTTTTCTCTAATTCGTTTGTTTGTTGATTATTAGTATTTATTACACAATATTTACGTGTTAAGAGTTACTACGGTGGTCGTGGACTTTGATAAGTAGTAATAATTTTATAGTGCGTATCTCTGTGAAGGAAAACAAGAATGAAAAAAGTAATGTTGGAAAGTGTTTTGATTCGTGAGTCCTGGTACGCGATCCTAATTACACCAAAATGAGGAAGTGACACACACACACACACACACACACACACACACACACACACACACACACACACACACACACACACACACACACACACACACACACACACACACACACACACACACACACACACACACACACACACACACACACACACACACACACACACACACCACGCACAGCACGCACGCACGCACGCACGCACGCACGCACGCACGCAACCACACACACACACACACACACACACACACACACACACACACACACACACACAACACAAACACACACACACACACGAAGAGAGTCGAATATCACATCCACTCAGTTTATTAGTCTTGCTGCCAGTCAGATAGCACACACACACACACACACACACACACACACACACACACACACACACACCACACACACACACACACACACACACACACACACACACACACACACACATTGACATTTTTCATTAAGACGGACACACAGACCATATCCTCCTCCCCCCCTCTTCCTCCCTCCCCCCTTCTTTCCTACCTCCCTCCTTCCCTCCCTGGATGAATAAGCCTTTCTTCCCTTAATTCCCGTCTTCCTCCCTACGTGTGACCTCGCCTGACCCCCTCGCCCCAGGTCAGGTCACTTTACCAGTAACCTTTCTTCTTCCCCCTTGAACTAATTACCGCCTCCGACTCCACTAACGAGGCTGAGTTAAGCACCCTCGCCTGAGTAAATTAAGAGAATTTAGGGGGAAAATAGAGTCAGGTTGCGTGGCCGAAGTCGTGGTCGAGGGCGAGGATACGAACGTGGCCTCTGCAGATGGACACAGATGGCTCGCCGGGAAAATAAGACAATCTAAGGGGAGGGAAAAAATAAGGAAGGAAAGAGGGAGGAGGTGCGGAGAGAACGTGAGGATGGAGGAGAGGAAGGAGAAGAAAGGAGGAGTTCCAATATCTTTTCTCTCCCGCCCTCTCAGCTCCTCTTCCTTTCGAAAACGCCGACATTGTGTGAACTGATTAGGAATACCTGAGCCTCTCTCTCTATATATATTTTCTCTCTCTCTCTCTCTCTCTCTCTCTCTCTCTCTCTCTCTCTCTCTCTCTCTCTCTCTCTCTCTCTCTCTCTCTCTCTCTCTCTCTCTCTCTCAACTCTTTAGAAAATGGAAATGAATCCCTTTTTCTACATATCAATAACACTTTTTCTTTTCTTGGTTATTTTTTTAAGATTTTCCTTCGTTATTATTTACCATTTAGTTCGATTTGCACTTTAATTAATTAACATAAACAACTGTGGTAGTTTAATTACTTGATATTACCGGAGACGAAATTTAGGCTCGTCGAAATCTCCATTGATAACACACAACACACACTGAACCCCAAAACAAGGGAGAGACAAAGGCTGAATACTGTCTTAAGTTTTGTTTTTATATTTTTATGAAGGGGGTGTTACTTGTAGTTTTATTTTCTTTCCTTCCCTTACCTCCCTACCTTTCCCTTCCCTCCACTGCCTCCACTAATGCCCCCAGCAGCGGCACATCCACCTCTCCCTCCGCCTCCTGCACCAAGCCCGCCTCATTAGCCAAAAATCGAAGAAGCACCAGCAGCTTTACCCAACCCCTTTTTCCGCTGACCAATGGCGAGCCAGGACTGCCGCGCCCCCCTGCCAGCCGCACGACGATACCAAAACACTCTACTTTCGCGTTTTTATATCACACCCTCGCGCTTTTTGCTTCTCCTCGGCAGCAAAGGCTAACGGGGAGATGAAGCAAGGTTTAAGATCAAGAAAATAAGCGTAAGTAACGTAGAAATGGTTTAAAATCGTTAAATACCAATGTAAAGATGGTTTTTAGCGGTGAGGGGAGGGTGTTTAGGGGAAGGGGGTGAAGGGAGGGGAGGAGAATGTTGGGGTTTGGGGTTGGGGGGGAGGGGTATTGGTAGGCATCGCGCGCTGCTGGTCAAAGGAATCTAATAATGTCCAGGAGGAATCAGATGCCAGGCGGATGGACGGTGGAGCCCGATCCTTTCCCCTTTGTTTATTACAGAATATTTTGTTAGTTTCTGACTCTCCCCTTTCCCCTCACTCACTCCCCTCTCCCTTTCCCCTTTTTACGTCTTCCTCCCTTTCTATCTTCTCATTCCTTCCTTTTTCCTTCCTTTCTATCTTCTCATTCCTCTCTCTTCCTTCCTTTCTATCTTCTTATTCCTTCATCTTCTTCCCTCTCCCTTTCCCATTCTCCCTCTTCCTCTCTTTCTATCTTATCATTCCTTCCTCTTCCTCCCTTTCTATCTTATTCCTTCCTCCCTCTTCCTCTCTTTTCTCATTCCTTCCTCTTCGCAACTGCCTAACTATATCGCCTACTCCCTATCCCTTCCTTTTATTCTTCTATTTCTGTCCTTCTTTCTCCTACCCCTTCATCCTCTTCCTCCCTCCCTTCTTCTTCTCCCATTCTCCTTTATTCCTACCTTCATCCCATTACATGCTTTTCCTTCTTCCTTCTCTTCCCTATAACGAACATTTATCCCTTTCTCTATCCCTCTCTTTGTTCCTTTTTCTCTCTTCATCCCTTCCTCCCAAACATTCCCACATCCTCTTTACGCTCTCCTCCCTCTCACCACCCTACTCATGCCCCCCTTCCCTTCCCCTATTCCCTTCCCTTCCCTTCCCTCTCCCCTCCCTTCCCTTCCCTTCCCTCTCCCCTCCCTTCCCTTCGCTTCCCCTCCCTCTTCCTCATCCTCTGTTAGTATTACACTGAAAAATATTAACCGAGCGAAGGAAACTATGCAATAACTACCAAGGTATTTTTTGTATTCCCCTCCAGCGATTTTGATGGACTGAAAAGTGTTACTGTATTTTTGGATTTATTTTTGGCCCATATATAATTTTTTTGTGTCTCCGTCGAAACTTATAAATGCTAAACTCTGTGTCTTTTTCTCTTTATTGATGCTGATTTTACATTTTTTTATTCTTTTTAATTGATGTGAAATTTATCTTTTTCTTGAATTATCACTTTAATTTATGTTTAATTATTGGAATTTGAAATGCTATAGTGATATCTTATGATTTGTTGTTTCTGTAATCTGTATTGTAATAAGTAACAGTATTCTCTTTTGATATTTTTTCATGTATATTGTATAACCCTTGAGACCCAGAACGTAATTTCCATTGTAATTTGGGTACCATTAGACAATGTTTAGTGTATATAAGCAATGTTTTTATAGAAATGACGTATTTAGTACCCTTGTCGACTAACAAATTTGGTATATTCAGTTAATTTTCGTTATTTTATGGCTAACAACATACAATTTTATATAGCAAAGGAAAGATCTGGGCGTGAAGGGGTTAATTATATGTTTCTGTTCTTGATTTTTCTTTTTCATATGTTGTATTTCATCATGAGGGGGAAAAAAAGAGCCCCAAAAAGTCCTTCGCGCTCTTAACTTCAAACAACCTCATTAGTCATACCTGAGAAACTTGACGCCTCTCCTACATCATCAACATGTCTATCTTACTTTCATTTAAATATTCATTCCCCTATTCTATTTGCGTCTTTCCATTTTATGTTCTACCTGCGGCAAGTTATTTTCTTCCTCTTTAGAAATTACTCGCCACGTATCATTTCAGTCAGTCAGTCATTCAATTAGTCAGTCAGTTAGTCATGCATTCAGTCATTCAGTTAGTCATTTAGTCAGTCATTCAGTTTCTCAGTCAATCAGTCAGTCAGTCAGTCAAACGCTTCCCTCAGTCAGTCAGTCACACGCGCTCCCCTCCCTCACTCATGCTCGCTCTTTTACCTATTCACAATTTTTTTCCAATAATGTTTTTTTATATACAAACTCAGTATGTTTTTTTTCTTCTAAATTTTGACTCACTTTAATTCACAACAAACTCATTAATAAAAAATTCATTCTGTATTTTCCATGGGTTTTTATATATTTGATTTCCCGCAAGTAAAAAACCAAATAAAAAGATTACTAATATTTCCAACAAGCTCATCATTTTATCATCCTTTGTTTCCTTCCAAAGACAAAACAAAAATGATCTATTTTTCTATCGCTCAATTACGGGTTTTGAAAAGTGCATGTAAATCACTTTCACAATATTGACTGATCAAAAGGTTTTTTCTTCGGTGCGGCGGCGACGATAAAGGTTTTACAATGAACTGGTGGAAAACGACGCACAGAATCGATGTTTGTCGCCTAAAATTACAGTCCCCAGGTGATAGAGACCGAAGTCGCTCTGTAATCATCGCTTTTTCGCACCTGTAACCCGTATAATTAGCACACCTGTCGTAAATTTGAGGACGGTTAATTACAACCTTGTCAACAAATGGAGGTTGTGTAAATGATCTCACGGGGCTTGTTGTGCTGCTGTTGTTGTTGTTGTAGTTGTTATGTTGTTATTTCATCCCTTGTCTGTCTTGTTCTCGTGTTGTATTCTGAATATTTCCGTTTATCCTTTCCCTTATGCTTCTGCTTTTGTTTTTCTCCCTTGTTGTTTATACTTCATATTGCTTTCTCTCTCTCTCTCTCTCTCTCTCTCTCTCTCTCTCTCTCTCTCTCTCTCTCTCTCTCTCTCTCTCTCCTCTCTCTCTCTCTCTCTCTCTCCTCTCTCTCTCTCTCTCTCTCTTCTCTTTCTCTTCTCTCTCTCTCTCCTCTCTCTCTCTCTCTCTCTCTCTCTCTCTCTCTCTCTCTCTCTCTCTCTCTCTCTCTCTCTCTCTCTCTCTCTCTCTCTCTCTCTCTTCATAATCTGTCCACGCATTCCTTGCCTCGTTGTTTTCACCATTCCATCATAATACTCGCCCTTCCATCCCTCCCTTTAACCCCTCCTCACCCTTTCCATTTTTTTTTCACCCTGTATTTCCTCCTCCTCTTCCTCCCCCCCTTCTTCCTCCCCCCTCCTCCTCCTCCTCCTGCTCCTCCTCCTCCTCGGAAGCCTGACCACTCGACAATCACCAGGTGTCTCTCCCCTTCTCTCTCCCTCTCCCCTCTCCCTCTCCTCCCCTTCTCCCCTCTCCCTCTCCTCCCCTTCTCCCCTCTTCCGAGATGATGCTTGTATATTTTTCCTCCCTACACCGGGGGTAGGCCTAGGCAATGCTTCGTTTTGGCCTGTCCCCTGAGACGCGCCCTGTGGAGGTAAACAGAGGGCAGGCCTCCACCTCCCTCCAGTGTAAACGAAGGGAGGAGGGAGAGAAAAACGAAGGAAGACGTTGGGGTAATGAGAGGCATAAAGTTTTAGACAGCTAAGGAAGTGAAGGAATGTGTCTCTCTCTCTCTCTCTCTCTCTCTCTCTCTCTCTCTCTCTCTCTCTCTCTCTCTCTCTCTCTCTCTCTCTCTCTCTCTCTCTCTCTCTCTCTCTCTCTCTCTAAAGCTTGGTATTTTTTATTTCTCGTTTATGATTGACTGAAAACGTCTACAAGATGCACCACTCACCTGTTGCTAATGACTTGTTGTTCTTGTTTTACAGGTACGTGTGTGAGAGAGGTTGTTACCGAGGGCCAGATGACAGGTAAGGTCCCACTTGTTAGTAGTAGTAGTAGTAGTAGCAGTAGTAGTAGTAGTGGTGGTGGTGGTTATTGGTGTACTATTGATGTAATCTCAATAGTAATGTTAAGTAATGTCAGTGATAGGGACAGTAGTAGTAGTGATAGCAGTAGTAGTTGTAGTGATAGTAGCAGTAGCGATAGTATCAGTGACATGTCAATAGTTTAGGTTATGGTGGCGATAGTATCAGTGACAACAGCGATAGTTTTTGGTGATGGTGGTAGTGATTGTGGGAGAGATTGTGATGGTGATGAATACGTACTCGGTGTTCCCGTTGTAATTGTGACAGTTGTATATGTAGTGTGGTGAGAGAGACGTGGTGGTTGTGGGTTGTCGTGGTGGTTGTGGGTTGTTTCCTAGTTGTGGTAATGACCGTGGTGGCAGGAAGGGCAGCGTGTTGTTAGCATGGAGAGTCACAACGTGTTTGCTTGTAAATGTTATGGTAATTATATTGTTGCTGGGACGTGAACATTTTTCCTGTTTTGTTTTCCTGTTTTGGTGATTTGTATGCTTGTGTTTCAGTGCTTTG
>JACEEZ010001300.1:57500-62500 GCA_016584305.1 Chionoecetes opilio
TGTGTGTGTGTATGTGTGTGTGTGTGTGTGTGTGTGTGTGTGTGTGTGTGTGTGTGTGTGTGTGTGTGTGTGTGTGTGTGATGCCTCTCTTCCTACCCCTGTCACACTTTCATGTATGTATGTACGTAAATTCCTCATGTGCACGTCTTGATATGAAGTAGTGTACACATATACGTACCTAGCCATTTAATTAGTCGTTAGAATAGCGTTTATCTATATATACTTGTAAATGCTAAATAGACAGGATATATAGACACTCATTTTGATGTATAAAAATAAAACATCTCTTTACATAACATTACTATTTACTGACAATAAAAAGCGTCATATGTGAACTATCAAAATCTAGTGGTGAAGTTTTTTTAATGATGTGAATTTAATCTTTGCTCTCATGTCTTACGCGGTGTCGGTTTTTCAAAGGTAAGAAGCTGCTATCCTTACCTGATCTTACAGGTGATGCCTAATTCTCGACATCATTAACCTGTGGGAGTCAGTCATCGTAGAGAGAGAGAGAGAGAGAGAGAGAGAGAGAGAGAGAGAGGAGAGAGAGAGAGAGAGGAGAGAGGTACTGAGAGAGAGAGAGAGAGAGAGAGAGAGAGAGAGAGAGAGAGAGAGAGAGAGAGAGAGAGAGAGAGAGAGAGGTAACTTTAGAAGATGCGCGCAAGGAGGGAAAGTCGTGTGCAGTGAGGTAATAATTCACTCGGTAAAAGACTTGCTGACATCCTGTGCATGTTGACGAAGGCTTCTGTGAGACTGACTATTTATGTGTCGACTCGCGAAACCGGGACTAAAAATACGAGGAAGAGGGGAGAGAGAGAGAGAGAGAGAGAGAGAGAGAGAGAGAGAGAGAGAGAGAGAGAGAGAGAGAGAGAGGAGAAGAGAGAGAGAGAGAGAGAGAGAGAGAGAGAGAGAGAGAGAGAGAGAGAGAGAGAGAACAAAAAATAGGGGAAAACGCTCTTAATGACAGATGCATAAGGAATAAAGTGTGACATTCTCCACCTACTCCACCTCCTTACCTTTCCAAATCCTGCGTCATCCATCCATTCACCCATCCACCCATCCATCCACCCATCAACCCATCCATCCACCCATCCACCCATCCATCCACCTATCCACCTTACTCCCTCCCTCATCTTACCTGTCACCTCGCCACTCATTACAAACCTGTCAGCCTCGTCTCATACATGAATCTTACCTGGAGTTTACGTGTTAGGTAAACCAAGGTCTGTTCTTGTACACATTAGCTTTGTTTATAACTCTCCCCAACATCCCTACCGCCCCCTCCCCCTCCCCTGCAAACCTGAATATCCCCTCCATTCCCCCTACCACCCTCTGCTACCCCCTCCCTCTTCCCCCCTTTCGGCAGCATCCCATAACTCTCGCCGTCGTGTTTATCATCGACAAAAGTGAATGCAAGGTAGCTATTATTATTTTTTCCGGCTTCGTGCATACTTCCTAGAGGATTTCATTGTGTACATGTATATTGTGTGGGTATGTTCATGTGTGTGTGTGTGTGTGTGTGTGTGTATGTATGTGTGTGTGTGTGTTATTCACCCATGGTCTTATCCACGCGAGCTGGCTCGCGATCGCCAGTTTTCACCCTCTCAGTGCGAGCTTGGAGCTCATTATTACCGATCTTTGGGCAATGCTGGGACCTCACACACCACACACACCCATCCCCTTGCTCAATGGGGACAGTAACCGCCCGAATTTGTCAGTGAAAAATCCACGGGAGCGCGAGGATTCGAACCGCCTACCCACAGAATGGGAGCCCGGCACGCTGTCACCTGACCATCACGCGGTGTGTGTGTGTGTGGTGTGTGTGTGTGTGTGTGTGTGTGTGTGTGTGTGTGTGTGCCTTTGGAAAGTACAGAAAAAACACGAAATATGATACAGTTGAGGTTTTTAAAATGTTTCCCTCCTTGTTTTTATCTTCCTCTCATATTTTTGGTGTGTGCAGATTACAAGGGAAGATGATTTGTTATTCTTTCAAAAAACGCCATGCAAATCACACTTTTTTTCCCGGAGTATTTTTTTTTTTTGTGCACAGATGAAGACAAGAAAACAGGCTGCTGTACATAGGATAAAAACAACAGCAGAAGATTCCGCATTTGAATTTAAGTTTAGGAGCTAATAGAGTATATGAAAGCAAAAAGAGAGAGGCAGACAGACAGGCAGGCAGGCAGGCAGGCAGGCAGGCAGGCAGGCAGGCAGGCAGCAGGCAGGCAGGCAGACAGGCAGGCAGGCAGACACAGGCAGACAGACAAACATACAAAAAGACAGACAGAGTGACACAGAGAAAAAGACGGAAACAGACAGACAAAAAGACAGAAACAGACAGACAAAGAGACAGACAGACAAAAAGACAGAAACAAGCAAAGACAAAGAACACAAAAGAAAGACAAAGACATAAATTTGAATCCATACAAACAAAGAGACAAACAAAGGGACAAACCAGCACGACAAAAGACACTTGCGGGGGCGGCGAGGGTGACTGAAGTTCGTGACACCTGCCAAACTCACACCGTCACGCCACTTTATCAAAGGCACGCGCCACCTGTCTACCTCACCTGTGGCTCACCTGTGTACCCTCTGTAGCACATCCCGCGCCTCTACAGTGTGTGTTTTATATGTCTGTTTTGTTTTCATGTGTTTTATAATATGCTATGTTTTTTATTGTGTGTAGTATCCGTTTTATTTCTAGATTATGTGTTTGTGTGACCATATATTACATTTATTTCGATTATCCTAGTACAGATGTTGTGGTCAATGAAATATATATGTATCTATGTGTGTTGCGCGTTACTTGTGTCTCCCTGTGTTGCCAGTGTTATCATTTCGCTTCAGTGTTACCTTTATGTATGTATCTCTAGTGTTATCTTTATGTATAGCTCTAGTGCTACCTTTATACATAGCTCTAGTGCTACCTTTATGCATGTATCTTTTACCTGCTTGATAATTAACGTCACCCACCTGTCACCTGTTCTTGTGTTGCATTATACCTCGTTGACGGAATTGTGTTTGGTGAAGTAATATTATTCATTCATTTTTTTTATTTGGGAATTGTTTATTTTGTTCCTTTTATTTAACGTTCATTGAGTGTTTTTTTTAAAGTTGTTTTTTGATCTATAGTCTGATAAGTATAGTAGATAGTAGATAAAGGAAGAGAGAGGCAGTGATAACATTATTGACTATTTTTCTTCTTCTTACGATTCATTTAGTATATAGTTTGTAATATGATGTTTTACTTTGTCAGATTCTTATATATTCCTCTATCTCATTCCTCTATATATCCTCTATAATAGTGATACATTGTCATGCTTTATCTATTTGGGTCCTTTATTTAATCTATCTTTTCTCTTAACAACTTATTTTATTTCATATTTTATTGGGTCCTTTAATTCACCTATCTTCTCTCCTAACAACCTATTTTATTGCATATTTTATTGTGTCCTTTATTTAATCCATATTCCTTATTAACAACCTATTCCTATTTCCTTTGCATTTCATTAATTTCCCTTTCGCGGATCGTTTCCTTTGCCAGTCACACGTACGATATCACCCACAGTACGTAAATAGTCACGGCGGTGCATTTTGGGTACGGCGAGTGACGCACGTGAGCGGGAATATTGGCCGCCAAACGACTCAAACTGACACCCTTGCACCCGATTTTTACCCGATTTTTGTGTAATGTGCGACGCCTGCCAATTTCCACCTCGGCGCCTGTTTGCATTGGCAGGTGAGAGGCCGCGGGCGTCTTATTGGGCACGTAGGGCATCTCTCCTCCTCCTCCTCCTCCTCCTCCTCCTCCTCCTCCTCCTCCTCCTCCTCCTCCTCCTGCTCCTCCTGCTCCTCCTCCTCCTCTATGTAATCCTATGTAATCCTCCTCCTCCTCCTCCTCCTCCTCCTCCTCCTCCTCCTCCTCCTCCTCCTCCTCCTCCTCCTCCTCCTCCTCCTCCTCCTCCTCCTCCTCCCTCCTCCTCCTCCTCCTCCTCCTCCTCCTCTCCTCCTCCTCCTCCTCCTCCTCCTCCTCCTCCTCCTCCTCCTCCTCCTCCTCCTCCTCCTCTCTCCTCCTCCTCCTCCTCCTCCTCCTCTCCTCCTCCTCCCTCTCATCCTCTTCTCTATCTCCCCCTTTCATCCATCTTTCTCTCCTCCATTCTTCGTCCACATGTTCAGTCGTAAGTCATCCAAGCAGGTTATTATTTTATGATCTAATATGCTCTTTTTTCTTTTACTTTTTTTGTTCCTTCCTGTTATTCGACGTTGTTGATTTTCTTTGTTTTATGTTTTGTTTTTGTTTTCTTTCTGTTTGTCTTCCGTATTTTTATTCACCTATTCGACCTCGCCTCCTCCTCTCCATTTTATTAATTTCTTTAACGCAACTACATGATTTTTTGTTCTTGCTACATTTCCTCACTCACTCTCTCCTCACTCCTCATACATAAATACATACATACGAACACATAGACATCTTACCATATTATACTAACATGACTATACATTTTCTTGTTTCCTTAAATCTCACCTTTCCTACTCATTTTTTTCCCGTCTGACACTCCTCCTCCTCCTCCTCCTCCTCCGCTTCTTCCTCCTCCGCTTCTTCCTCTTCCTCCTCCTCCTCCTCCTCCTCCCCCTCCCCCTCCTCCTCTGTAGCTCTTACCTCTGGGTCTCTGTAGTTGGTATTGAAAATGGTCTCCCCGGGCAAGATCTGTAGACTGTTAATGATAGCTAGTCTAATAATCTTGTCCCGGGGTTTCCTGCGTGGCTCATCGGCGTCCACAATTACATTAGGCTCCAACGTAAAAAAGAAAAAAGTATGCGGAAATAGTTTCAATACCACAAAACCTTTGATGTTGGCCCTGTGGTGTAGTGGTAACACGGCTGCTCTGCAAAGCAGAAGTCACGGGTTCGAATCCCGTTAGGGCAGTAGGTGATACTACTATATAGTAGAGGATACTCTACTTTTTATTTTTTTTTTTTGTAGTAATGATAATGTGTAT
>JACEEZ010001300.1:67500-85000 GCA_016584305.1 Chionoecetes opilio
ATCACTTAACCGGACTGCCACTTAGCTGTCCCTTTCGTCAGTCCGGACCGAATCGGATGTCACGATGTCCCCGAACAACCTGTCATTTAACCGGAATCTCGCGTTTATCGGTAATAACCGTAATTAATAGGATTCCCTTCTTAGATTGGGAATAGCTATTAATTATTTGGATTTTTCTTTCTAGTATTACTGAATATTTCTGCTTTTAAGTGGAATTTCGTATTTAAGGGAAATTTGGCTTATTTTTGTTTTTATCAACCTGATTTTTTTCTCATTTCATTAGATTCCTTCTTATTTAATCTAAATTATCTGGAATTATTGACTTTGTAATTTTATTGTATCATTGGATTATAATTTTTGTCACTTATTTATCTTCCTCATTGCTGGATAACTAAAAAAAATACTAACTATCTCTCTTAACTACACTGTCAGATACGCCATTTGGGTCTCTCTCTCTCTCTCTCTCTCTCTCTCTCTCTCTCTCTCTCTCTCTCTCTCTCTCTCTCTCTCTCTCTCTCTCTCTCGTCAGTGGCTAAATTCACTTGATTTTTTATTAACATCTTTGTTGTTTTTGCTGTTTCTTGTTGTCTTTTCTTAAATTTTTCTTTCATATTTTGATTATCCTCGTTTTCCTCCTAATTATCTCGTCATTTCCCACCAAATCATCATCATTATCATTAATTTCCTTCTTCTCCTCTTTATCCTTATTTCTACCCATCTTTTCTAACTACCTTCCTTTATCACCCATTACATACTCTTCCCATGATTCCATTCCCATTCAATATTCCTATTCCCATTCGCCCATCCCCCCCACCTCATTCATATCATCAGTGGGTATACCAGCAATACTTTTTTATGGCATTATACACGTGGCATTATTTATACATCTCCTGACAATTAAGAGTGATTAAACTGAACCAGGTATAATGGGAATAATTTTTGTTTTTAATTGTCAAACAGTTTTTTCCCATTGTGAAAATTGATATTGTTACCGCTTCGTGACCTGACCGTGTTCATATTGTATTATGAATGTGTGTGTGTGTGTGTGTGTGTGTGTGTGTGTGTGTGTGTGTGTGTGTGTATTCAGTATTCATCTAGTTGTATTTTACAGGGCCAGAGCAACGCTCGTATGGCCCTGTCTCCATATCAACATTTTTATCATTCATCCTTAGTGGTTAGTGTAGGCCGAAGTCATCACCCCGGGAGGGGGTCACAAACCCCCGGCTGACACCCGGTACCCATTCACTGCTGGGTGGACAGGGGCTGGGGTTTTAAGGAAACAACCCATCTGTTTCCGCTCCGCCCGGGGATCGAACCCGGGACTTCTCGGTTGTGAACCGAGCGTGCTAACCACTACACTACGGAGTACCCCTGTGTGTTTGTGTGTGTGTCGCTATTCAGAAGGTTTAGTACATAGTGATGGCGTGTATATAGTAATTGTATAGTATGTCATGTATATGTAAGCGTCAGTGTGTGAATGTGTGAATGTATGAAAAGTGATATGTAGAGTGAAGAGAAACGCTGCTACTTCATGAATGATTGAAAGGTTCCTACTACTACTACTACTACTACTACTACTACTACTACTACTACTACTACTACTACTACTATAATAATAATAATAATAACAACAACTATAGCAACAACACACACACAGACAAGCAAAAACAAAAACAAGCTTCATAAATTGATATAAAACTGCAAAATATTATAAAAAATTAAGAAAAAAAAATTGCCGCAAATTAAGTACATCACTATAATCGAAACAAAAACAAAAAACACCAACAATAAAACACCAACACAGCCTAGAAAACATCAAACCATAATAGGAACAAGGTATTATTTCGCCGAAACAAAAGAGAATGAAAAAAAGAAAATAATAACAAAACTGAAAAGGACTCCATCAATTTAACGTTAAAAAATTAAGGGGTTGAAGGGAGCCGAGGGTGTGTCATGTGGCTCTTCGAAGGACATGTCTCCCTCCTGACGACAGTTGTGGCGGGAGGGAGGGAAGAACGGAGGGGAGGGAGGGAAGGAAGGGAAGGACGAGCCACGTCTAGACGTGTCCAAATTGGTGTCCTGCGGCGTGAGGAAGGCAGCGAAGTGTTACGGAGACACCAAGTGGTCCCTGGCGAGGCTTGGGTGAGGGAGTGAAGAGTGGTGATGTAGTGATGTGGAATGCGCTACAGACAGACTGGTGGTGAAGAGGGGAATAACAGGTCAAAAAGTAACACTGTGAAAGAGTATGTAGCTAGAGTAACGCAGTGGTGGTGGTGGTGGTAGTGGTAGTAGTAAAAGTAGTAGGAGGAAGAGGAGAAATAGTTGTCACTGGCGCCCTAGTAAAACTAACGAACTAAAACATAGGGGAATAACAGCTCAAAAAGTAACACTAGAAGATTATGTAGCTAGAGTAACGCAGTGGTGGTGATGGTGGTAGTAAAAGTATAGGAGGAGGAAGAGAAATACCAATACCTGACGCACTAGTAATTACGAGCGAGCGCCAAGCGCTCGCGAGTCCTCACTGGATGCGGGATGTTTCTCACATAAGCGGCCGACCCGACCGACCGACCGCTTTTCAGAAGCTTATATCTTTGGAATCCCGCTTCTGATTGACAAGTGGTCTTCGCCATCAGATATTTGTACTTGACATGTTTTGTCTCACGTGAGGGGTCAGCATGGCGCGTGGTGCGTGCCGCGTGAGGGGTGTCAGACAACGTTATCTTGCTATAGCTGAGAAACGGCTGTACCGACTAAGTTGAAATTTGGTGTGTGGTTTGAGACCACACACCTAGCAATGTCACACAGGTCAAACTCCGGGTGACGCCGCACGTGCGCACATGCGGCGGGTTTCTACGGGCTCGCTCGTCCTTCGCCGATTAAGGCGTCTTACTGGTAGTAACAAGAACTAAAACATAGATAAATAGATAGACAATGATAATAATGATAATAACGATGATGCTAAAAGCTATCATAGTAATAATAATATATCTCCGCCTTTAAGAACAACAACAACAATCACCTTCCTAACTGGTTCCTTTTGTCACCCACATATATAACGCCCCTCCATCATGACGCCCGTGAGCGAGGGGGGCGTGGGGGGTCACAGGGGTAGGGGCAGGGGGGCTTGGGGGTCACAGGAGTGTAGGGGGGGTGGGGCAGGGGGGGGCAGTGCATGCTGAGGGGTCATTCCCGGGTGCATCTTCCCCCAAGGCGCCGCGGTAATTAGTAGCAATTACACCTGGGTGACGACCTATTACGTCTCCCCTCCCCTCCTTTCCCTTCTACTCCCCTCCTTTCCTCGCCTCTCCCTTCCCCTCCCCTCCTATCACCTCCTTTTCCCTCCTCTCCCCCTCGTTTCCCCTCCCCCCCCTCCCCTACTTTCCCCTGCCCTCTCCAAATCCTCCCTCCCTCCCCTCCCCTCCCCTCCCCTACTTTCCCCTGCCCTCTCCTTCAACTCCCCTCCCCTCCCCTCCCCTCCCCTCTCTATCAACCTTCCTATCTTCTCCCCAACATATGTCCCACAGGTTCCTCCCACCCGAGTCTCCCCTCCCATCATCATCGTCATCATCAAACACACTTGCCTTAATGAAAACGGAAAATTACACAGAACTCTCATATCTAAATATTTCCTCCATGTTTTCTTTTGTTTTCAATCTCCAAGCTTTTCCCCTAAACATCAGATACACCATTTTTTTTACATCTGCTAAACCCTATTTTTTTTTTTTTTATCTTTATGTCAGTATTGTCCATTCCTTCTCTTCATGTCTCCTCCTCCTCCTCCTCCTCCTCCTCCTCCTCCTCCTCCTCCTCTTCCTCCTCTTCCTCCTCCTCCTTCTTCAAATTGGTTCCATCTCTGCGAAATCTATCTTATGAAGAGAAGTTGCGAAAACTAAATAAGTGAAAGGAGAAATGAAAATAAATATATAAACAGAATAAATAAATAAATAATAAATAAATAATAAATAAATAAAGTGAAAGGAAGGGAAAGAAAACATGATAAAGCGGAAACAATACATAGAGAAAGAAAACAAAATTAAAAGGAAAAAGCAATAGAGAAGGATTAAGACATTGTATATCTTATGTTAGGGAATTATTTGAGGATTATTGGGGGTGACCATCTCCCCCAACTCATCCCTCCCCAACTCTCTTCTTACACGCTTCTACCCTATCCACAATCCTTATCATTCCCACCTAAAATAAACCTAAAATAACCAAAAATAAACCTATGATAACCAAACCTAACCTAAAATACCCTAAAATAAACTTAAAATAACCAAAAATCAACCCCACCACACTCTTCTCATTTTCCTTCCTTATTTCGTCCATTTCTTGCCCTTTTCGTAATTCCAAACTTTTTTTAAACATCCATTTAAATCCTTTCTCAACTTAATTCTCCCCTTCATTTTCACTTCCTCGTCTTTGTTTTGCCTCCCTCTTCCCTTCCTCCACTTATTATATTCCTCCCTTTTCCTTGTATCCTATCTTTTCCCTCCCTTTTTCTTTACCCAATGACTTATCTTTTCTTCCTTCATTCCTTCCTTCCTTCCTCTTCCTTCCTTCCTTCCTTCCTTCCTTCCTTCCTTCCTTCCTTCCTTCCTTCCTTCCTTCCTTCATTTTTCTTGTATCCTATATATTTACCTTCCCTCACTCTTTACCCATTTCTTTGCTTGCTTCCTTCCTTCCCTCCTTCCTTCCTTCCTTCCTTCTTTCCTTCTTTCCTTCTTTCCTTCATTCCTTCCTTCCTTCTTTCCTTCCTTCATTCCTTCCTTCCTTCCTTTTTTCTTTCTTTCCTTCCTTCCTTCCTTCCTTCCTTCCTTCTTACCATTCAATCCAGGCTTTAATTCCACGTTCATATCTATTGTCACCGCTTCTATACTCCCCTCGCCCCCCTCCCCTGTTTTCTCCCCCCTCCCCCCCATCTGTGTGCACCGGATAGCAATGATAGCCTTGCCGCAACCCACCTAAAGGGCCACCTAACAACCCCCTATTGATGGCACACACCTAACCCTCCCACCCTGAGATTAACCTGTAATAACAAGCCATGACACCTGTCCCGCCGACCAATCAGAGGCGAGCGTCCATGTTTTGTCACTGAGACTTAGAGAGGTGGATGGGAGAGGGAGGTGGAGGGGAGGAGGGAAGAGGGAGGTGGAGAGGAGGGAAGGTGTTTGATGGGAGTGAGAGAAGAAGGGAAGGAAGAAGGAAGGGGAGAAAGAGGTGATTGGTCTATAGAAGAGAAGGGAGAAGGTGGAAGGAAGGAGGAGGGATAGTGGTAGAGAGGAGGGTGTTTGAGGGGAAGGATAGAGAGAAGAGGGTAAGGGAGGAAGGGAAGAGAGAGGTGAGTGGTAGAAGAGAAGGGAGACGTGGAAGAAAAAGTGAAGAAAATGGAAGAGTGGATGAAAGTTGGTGGAACGAAGAAATGGTGGATGGTTCGCGTCTTGAGGTGGATGAGATAGTTCATTGATGTGAGAGACGAGTCTGCTAATATATGTCATTCTTATATTTCATTACGATAGAGAAAAATATATGCAGTTTGTATGTAATTCAGAGATATGGAAGGAAGGTGACTAGATAAAGATAAAAATATGAACTAAGATAACCGAGACCATATAATTACAGGGCGACAAGAAGAAAAGAAAGATGCTTAGGTTAGGTTGGGTTAGGTTAGGTTAGGTTAAGTTAGGCTAGGCTAGGTTAAGTTAGGTTAGGTTAGGTTGATTAAGTTAAAAGAGAGGAAAAAATTAATGATGGTTAGGTTAGGTTAGGTTAGGTTGATTAAGTTAAAAGAGAGGAAAAAATTAATGATGGTTAGGTTAGGTTAGGTTAGGTTAAAAGGGAGGAAAAAATTAATGATGGTTAATAAAAAGGAGGTTAAAAGATGAAGAAAAAAAATTAGTAAATGAAAAAAGGAACACAAAAACCAAGCAGGTATCCATTGTTGACAGAAGAGAGAGAGAGAGAGAGAGAGAGAGAGAGAGAGAGAGAGAGAGAGAGAGAGAGAGAGAGAGAGAGAGAGAGAGAGAGAGAGAGAACGACGTCATTCTCATAACATTCAGAGTATAGCATCCAAGGCTTCTCTTTTTTTTTTTTTTTTTTTTTTGCGTGTGGTCATTGTTTAAACTGTTTATTTTAACTTCTCGTTCCTTGTCTTTCTCTGTGCCTTGTGTGTAACTTTCTCAGTGCTTCCTATGCCACTGTAAATTTCTCCTTTCCTTACCTGTATCTTTCTTTCTTTCTTTCAAACGTGCCCTTTTTCACCTCTCTCTCTCTCTCTCTGTCTCTCTCTGTCTCTTTCTCTCTCTCACACTCTCTCTGTCTCTTTCTCTCTCTCTCTTGATGGCATTTTTTCAGTTTATCTACAATTGTTAATGCGAATTACTTCCGTACTTATATAATATGCTTGAAAATCTTAAGTTATAAAATAGTTAGAAATTTATTATCAGTAAAGAGGGAATTGCAAAGACAAGAAATAATTATGAGTAAAGGAAAGAAGTAAGCAGAAATAGGGGAGAGAGAGAGAGAGAGAGAGAGAGAGAGAGAGAGAGAGAGAGAGAGAGAGAGAGAGAGAGAGAGAGAGAGAGAGAGAGAGAGAGAGAGAGAGAGAGAGAGAGAGAGAGAGAGAGAATAAATACATAATAAAACCACTACTAATTGAATAAAAGATGAAGGCAAGGAGGAACAAGGAAGTGGATAGATATGAAGCAGAAGAAAGTGGAAGATAATTACATAATAAAATGAAGAAGGAGAAATAGAGAAGGCAGCACATGAGAAGAAGAAGAGTAGATTATAATGAAAAAAACAGTAACTAGTAAAAATAAAAGTGGGGAAAAAATACAAAAAATAATCAGAGTACAGTAAATAGTAGAAATAGGAGGAGGACAAATAGAAATAATAACCAGTGTTCAGTAAATAGTAGAAATAGGAGGAGGACAAATAGAAATAATAACCAGTGTTCAGTAAATAGTAGAAATAGGAGGGCAAACAAATCAGTGTACAGTATATAGTAGACATAGAAGGAGGGAAAAAACAGTGTAATGAGGGAATGACAAAAGACCACTAATACTTCACCTTTCCCCGACCACCATGCAAGACCATTGAACACCATGCATGTGTTTGAATAAAAGAGACAGGAAAAAAAAGAGAAAAAAGAGACAGAAAAAGAGAGTGTTTGAATTAAAGAGAGAGAGAGAGAGAGAGAGAGAGAGAGAAGAGAGAGGAGAGAGAGAGAGAGAGAGAGAGAGAGAGAGAGAGAGAGAGAGAGAGAGAGAGAGAATAAAGAGAGAAAAAGAGAGAGATGTTTGAATAAAAGAGACAGGAGAATAAAGAGAAAAAGAGACAAAGAAAAAGAGAATGTTTGAATAAAAGAGAGAGAGAGAGAGAGAGAGAGAGAGAGAGAGAGAGAGAGAGAGAGAGAGAGAGAGAGAGAGAGAGAGAGAGAGAGAGAGAGAGAGAGAGAGAGAGAGAGAAAAAAAAAAGAGACCGATAAAGAAAAAGAGTGTTTGAATAAAAGAGACAGAGAGAGAGAGACAGGAAAAAAGAGAGATAATAAAGAGAGAAAGAAAAAAAGACAGGTAATTAATTGTTTGTTTTACGTTGGAGGTGACCCGAGGAAGTTAGTGATAGGGAGGAAAAATGGTTGTTGTGGAGAGACGATGAGGAGAGTTTGGGAGAGTCAGGCATTAATTGGCGGCGTCTGGACCTGATGGGAGAGTTAATTTGCCTCAAGTTGGGTATTTATAGTCATGGTGATTATATGTTTAATTGCCTTGGTCGATATGGCGACGTAGGGAGGAAGGAAGAGAAAAGGAGGAGGAGGAAGGAAGAAGAACGAGAATTGGTTGACGAAAGCGAGGAAGAGAGAGAAGAAGAGGAGGAAGATGAGGAGGAGGAGGAGGAAGGAAGAAGAACGAGAATTGGTTGACGAAAGCGAGGAAGAGAAAGAAGAAGAGGAGGAAGATGATGAGGAGGAGGAGGAAGGAAGAAGAACGAGAATTGGTTGACGAAAGCGAGAAAGAGAAAGAAGAAGAGGAGGAAGATGAGGAGGAGGAGGAGGAAGGAAGAAGAACGAGAATTGGTTGACGAAAGCGAGGAAGAGAAAGAAGAAGAGGAGGAAGATGAGGAGGAGGAAGGAAGAAGAACGAGAATTGGTTTACGAAAGCGAGGAAGGAAGAGAAGAAGAGGAGGAAGGGAAGAAGGAAGAACAGCAGAGAGGAATTTTAACATACGTAGTGAAGTGAATTATTGAAAGAAATATAGAGAAGAAAAGAGAGATAAATGAGAATATAGATGAAAAAGGAGTCAGACAGACAAAGGGAAGGAATTTGATGGATAGAAAAGAGAGAAGCAAGAGTACAGGGAGAGGTGAACGAGAGCGTGAAGGAAGAGATGAGAAGGAGAGGGAAGAGAGGGAAAAGGAGGGGGAAGAGAGGAAAAGGGAGGGGGAAGAGAGGAAAAAGTAGGGGGAAGAGAGGGGGAGGTAGTGCAGAAAATAAGAAAGGAAAACGAAAAGTGAACGACGATGAGAGAAAAGTGAGCAAATAAAGACGTGGTTAGTGATAGATGAGAGAGAGAGAGAGAGAGAGAGAGAGAGAGAGAGAGAGAGAGAGAGAGAGAGAGAGAGAGAGAGAGAGAGAGAGAGAGAGAGAGAGTGAGTGAGTGTGTCTAAGCGTATACGAGTAAATGTCAATTCGTATTAATGTCACCTTGTCTCCTCCTCTTCCCATTCCTCCTCCTCTTCTTCCTCTCCTCCTCCTCCTCCTCCTCCTCCTCCTCTTCTTCTTCTTCTTCTTCTTCTTCTTCTTTTCTTTTTCTTTTTCTTTTTCTTTTTCTTTTTCTTCTTCTTCTTCTTCTTCTTCTTCTTCTTCTTCCTTCGACAGTCACATTTGGACCATCCTGGAATTTGTACTTTAATTATTTTTATGGACACCAGGGACACTTTCACGTCGGCTTTTTATGTTTCCTGTCGTAAACCCGCGTGTCTTCTGCCGTCATGGGCTGTTTTGTCTGTCTGTCCGTCTGTCTAGGTCTGTCTAAACTTTCGTCTGTCTTTTTTTGTGTGGCTGAATGGCTGTTGTTGTTTTTTTTTTTTTATATATATATGTGTGTGTGTGTGTGTGTGTGTGTGTGTGTGTGTGTGTGTGTGTGTGTGGTCGTTTTTATAGCAATTAGTAGGCGGGTGTGTGTTGTAAATAGTCGACGTGTTTTGTTTTATTGTTGATGATGTTATTGTTACTATTGTTATTTTCCACGTGACCACATTACTCCACCAAGTATCATTGCTGCTACTACTATCAATACATCCATTACTACCATTACCATCACCATCACCATTATGCTGCAAAAAGAACGGCTACTATTTATATTTCTACTGTTGTTTCTGTTGCCATCACCATGCACTCTACGACTATTCCCTCTGTTGCCGTCACTGTTGTTGATGATGACTATGGTGATGATGATGATGATGATGATACCTTGCTACTACTATTACTGGTATTGTTCCTTCTCCTCCTGCTACTACTGTCACTACTATTGTTAATACTATTGCTACTGCTACTACTAATGCTAGTATTACTACTAATATTAATACTACTAAGTTTACTGCAACAAAAATAACTACTATTACTATTAACATTGTTATTACACTACTACTACTACCACTACCACGACTACCGCGAATACTAATACTACTATTACTACTTCTACTGCTGCCTCTCACACATTCATTTCAACCATCAGAACAATCCAACTTATTACAAACTACCTAAAACAACCACCACCACCACCCACACCCACACCCACACCCACACCACCACCTAGACCACCACCACCACTACCTACACCCACACCGACACCCACACCCACACCCACACCACCACCACCACCACCACCACCTGCATCGGTAATTATCCTGTTTCTTCCGCACAGTTGCGCCCTGGACGAGTCTCCACCAAACTCACCTGAAATATGCACTCACAAGTAAGAGAAAAGGGCAGGTGGTCGACTCTTATGCTGTGCGAGCCCCTATGTCTTTCTTACCCCCGCCCCCCCTCCGCTGCCCCCCCTCCGCTGCCCCCATTCCTAACCCCATATGTCATTACTGGACACGCCCCTCGCTGCCCCCCCCCCACCCTCTCCACCCCCCAACCACCTGCTTGTGTCCCCCACTCCCAGGTGTGTGTGTGTGTGTGTGTGTGTGTCTACATCGTCCTTTTCCTGTACTTACAGTGTGACGGATGCCATTTGGAATCTCTTGCTGACGTAAAAGTCTTGTTAGTCGCCCTGGCGTGTTGCGGGAACAAGTAATTTCCGCCGAAAAACGGATATCAAACTCGTTTCTGTAACACTGAAAAAAAAATTAAAGCAAGTATATCGGTCCACCGCATACCTGATGGACACGCTGGAAGTATCCTGTCATGTATATGAACATATATATATATATATATATATACACACACACTGCTCTCATGGTCAAGCGTTAAGCTCCTGGCGTGGCATTTGACAAGCATAGGTTCGAGCCCTGTTCAAGGCTCAAGAGCTTTCGGTGCATGAAGCGGAGGAAGTTACTGCTCCCCTGAACAAGGGGCTGGGGTGTGTGGTGTGTTAGGTCTCCGCCTTGCCAATAGATCGGTCTTTATGAACTCTAACCTCTTTACGGGAGGGAAATAGCTAACGATGATAAGTCCAGCGTATGATCAAGAACGTAGGTGAGTAAGACACACACACACACACACACACACACACACACACACACACACACACACACACACACACACACACACACACACACACACACACACACACACACACGAGACATGCCAATTTAATAAGCACATAATGGTCATAATACTCTCCATAAAACGGAAATCAAGTGTTATCAAGCAAAGGAACAAGACTGAAGCGCTCCATTAGGGAACAGACGCACAGTCCACCCCAACCCTCCCCTCCCTCTTCACCCCAACCCTCCTCTCCCTCTTCACCCCAACCCTCCCCTCCCTCTTCACCCCAACCCTCCCCTCCCTCTTCACCCCAACCCTCCCCTCCCTCTTCACCCCAACCCTCCCCTCCCTCTTCACCCCAACCCTCCCCTCCCTCTTCACACCCCAACCCCTCCCCTCCCTCTTCACCCCAACCCTCCCCTCCCTCTTCACCCCAACCCTCCCCTCCCTCATCACCCCAACCCTCCCCTCCCTAATCACCCCAACCCTCCCCTCCCTCATCACCACAACCGTCCCCTCCCTCTTCACCCCAACCCTCCCCTTTCGTCCTCCCCGACACCCCTCCCTCGCCTGCCTCATCCCATCCCTTCCATGCCTTCCTAGTCCCCCTTCCCCCTCCTCCTCACCCCAACCGTCCCCTCTCGTCCTCCCCAACCGTCCCCTCCCTCGCCTGCCTCACCCCATCCATTCCCTGCCTGCCTCCACCCCCCTCCCCCCTACACTCCCGACCCTCGCCACAAGGCCGGAACCAGAATCCGATAAAATACGGCCGCGCCGAAGCCTGCCGACGCGGGGCACGGCAGAACAGTTTCCATATTTTCAGCTTATTATGTAAATAGGTTCAGGTCGCTTCGGTGGGTCATGTGGGGTCAGCCAGGCGCGGTGAGGGTTGGGGGGTATGGAGGGGGATAGGTTATAGTAGTAGTAGTAGTAGTAGTAGTGGTAGTAGTAGTAGTATAACATTAGTAATAGTGGTATCAAAAGTAGTAGCAGTAGTTGTTGTAAAGTGGTAGTAGTAGTTGTAGTAGTAGTAGTAATAGTGGTATCAAAAGTAGTAGCAGTAGTTGTAAAGTGGTAGTAGTAATAGTAGTAGTAGTAGTAGTAGTAGTAGTAGTAGTAGTAGTAGTGGTATCAAAAGTAGTAGCAGTAGTTGTTGTAAAGTGGTAGTAGTAGTAGTAGTGGTGGTAGCAAAAGTAGTAGCAGTAGTTGTTGTATAGTAGTAGTAGTAGTAGTAGTAATAGTGATAGTGGTATTAAAAGTAGTAACAGTAGTATACCAGTAACAGTCCTCTTAATAGAAGTAGTAGTAAAAGGGGGCCAAGAAATCGAGAGTGGTATTGATGTCCGTGGGCAGGCGGTGGTTGATGACGAATGAATGGGATTGGCTCTGAAAAATTGAGTGGCGGCGACGGTGGTGACGGTGGTGGTGGTGGCGGCGGCGGCGGCAGACAGGTGTATCCAAAGTAACAAATCAGTTGTTACTCCGAATAATCACACTTGTCGAAGAGGTCATTAAAAGACACATTTGTTTGCGTTGTGAACAAGATGAACCCCGTTATTATGAGAAGTGGGGAATAAGGGGGGGGCAGTGCAGGTAAGGTAGGGGAGAAGAGGTTAGGAGGAGGAGGAGGAGAAGGAGGACGAGGTTTTGGTACAGGATGGGGGGTAGGGAGTCCTTTACGAGTTGCAGTAGGGGGAGGGAAGGGGTAGAGGAGAGAGAAGAGGGGGGGAAAGGGGTAGTGGAGAGAGGGGGGGTTAAAGGAAGGTATTCAAGCACCCCCACACCTGTCATTAAGGGCCAAGGTAGCCTTAGCCTTACCTGGCGGCGCGACGCTCACCCTTCCTCCCCTCCTTAAGTCTCCTTTCAAACTCACCATTAATTCTTAGATTTTGAGATAGTTCTACCTACTGGACGGCGCTTAACTCTCTCTCTCTCTCTCTCTCTCTCTCTCTCTCTCCTCTCTCTCTCTCTCTCTCTCTCTCTCTCTCTCTCTCCCTCCTCTCTCTCTCTCCTCTCTCCTCCTCTCTCTCTCTCTCTCTCTCTCTCTCTCTCTCTCTCTCTCTCTCTCTCTCTCTCTCTCTCTCTCTCTCTCTCTTTGTGTCTCTGTCTGGTACTTTGTGGTCATTTTAACTTCCTGTTTTCTAGCTTGTTATATTATAGTCATCATTTTTATCATCATTGTCATTATTATCATTATCATCATTAGTTTCAATATCATTTCAGGACATCAAGGGACCTATGCAGTCAATCAGTTGTTTACCTGCGTGTCGTGTTTCTAGTTACCATCTGTGTCAACAAAGTGTTCCATCAGGTTATGCAAACACTGATCGCATGGAGTTTAGGGAGTTATCAGATGACAATAACTTTATAATATAGTCATCGCAACACCCTCGAACCCTGAAGTCAGTCATATCTTTAGACCCTAATCATGTCATGGGTTCATATATTATCTATCTTTTGATCCCTTATTTATTCCTTTATTCCCTTATTTTTATCCCTACGCCATGAAGGATTCCTGAGTGGGACAAAAAAATATATCATGCCCATAAAAATTTGGATAACCGGAATTACCTAGACCCGCCCTTGCATCTACCTCCCTCCTACCCTCCTTCCCTTCCTCCCTCCTACCATCCTTCCCCTCCTTCCTCCCTCCTACCATCCTTCCCCTCCTTCCTCCCTCCTACCATCCTTCCCCTCCTTCCTCCCTCCTACCATCCTTCCCCTCCTTCCTATCATCCTTCCCCTCCTTCCTCCCTCCTACCATCCTTCCCTTCCTCTCCTTCCTACCATCCTTCCCTTCCTCTCCTTCCTACCATCCTTCCCCTCCTTCCTCCCTCCTACCATCCTTCCCTCCTTCCTCCCTCCTACCATCCTTCCCTCCTACCCTCCTTCATCCATCCTACCATCCTTCCCCTCCTTCCTACCTTCTACCATCCTTCCCTCCTACCCTCCTTCATCCATCCTACCATCCTTCCCCTCCTTCCTCCCTCCTACCATCCTTCCCTCCTTCCCTTCTTCCTCCCTCCTACCATCCTTCCCTCCTACCCTCCTTCATCCATCCTACCATCCTTCCCCTCCTTCCTACCTTCTACCATCCTTCCCTCCTACCCTCCTTCATCCATCCTACCATCCTTCCCCTCCTTCCTACCTTTTACCATCCTTCCACTCCTACCTCCTTCCTACCATCCTTCCCTCCTACCTCCATCCTACCATCCTTCCCCTCCTTCCTCCCTCCTATCATCCTTCCCCTCTTCCCTCCTTCCTCCGCCCGGTTGAATAGGTAGGTAGCCCTGTCAGGAGTCTCTACCTAATGCCCCACGCCCGTCCTCCCACACACCTACATAAGACCCAAAATCCCCTGACGAAGGAGTAAGTGGAGATAGGAGCTTGGGTCTGCTAGGAGGAGGTAGAATAGGGGAAAGTGGTGGAGGTAGAGGTACAAAATGTGGGTCTACATCCATTCCGGCTTTACTATCTTGGATCTCGTCAACAAAATATTCCTCCCTGGGCTGCATGGGTAATAAGGACCGAGCGGGATATCTGATGGCAGTGACCAATAGGGTGGACAGTTGAGGTAATATATGCACATGCGCAGCTCCGCCCACACGCCCCAACAGGCTCTCATAAAGAATGGGGCGCGCGTTGCCACCTTACCTATTTTATGGGTAGACTCATGTTTTTTGTTTTTTTCTCTCACTTTTTCGTAATATATTTTCAGAGGTAGTCAAAGAGGTTTTGTTATATATGGACAATTATTTATTTGTTTTTTTAAGTTGTTCTTGTTGTTGTTGTCGTGTTTATGTGTGTGTGTGTGTTGTGTTTTTGTTTGTGTGTGTGTGTGTGTGTGTGTGTGTGTGTGTGTGTGTGTGTGTGTGTTGTGTGTGTGTGTTTATCGACAGTTTGTTTCCGTTATTTCGTGTTGTGAGAGTGATGGTGATGGTGGTGAGATTTTGCTGTGATGTGGATGTGGTGAGGATAAAAGATGGATTGCCGGACCTTTCATGGCAAGTAGTGGGGGGTTGGGGAGGGGATGGGGGAGTTAGGGGAGGGGCAGGTGCTTCTGAGATACAACCAACCGTCCATATTTCAATTATTTTATGGGTTCAAAGACTAAAGCCCGGAGGTAATGAATAAATTATAGCCTATCATGGTTTTGCCTCCACCACCCCCATCCCCACCCTCACCCCTACCCTCACCCACACCCCTTT
Organism: Chionoecetes opilio; assembly: GCA_016584305.1. Classification (NCBI taxonomy): domain Eukaryota; kingdom Metazoa; phylum Arthropoda; class Malacostraca; order Decapoda; family Majidae; genus Chionoecetes; species Chionoecetes opilio. The sequence goes on from JACEEZ010001300.1 coordinate 82,424, forward strand.
CCCCCATAACACTTCCCAACACCACTCCCTCCCCCCTCTCCCTCCCTCCCTCTTCAACTCTTTCCCTCCACCCAATTCCTCACCTGCCAACTCTTCCTATACAAAGATATTTCAACCACTTCATATCGATCTTTCAGTCTGGTATTTTCGTTCTTTTATTTACTGTTTACTTACACAAGCACGTGCACCAGGTAAGACTAACACATCTGCCAGATTAAGTGCCCGGCTGACGTGAGGTATGAGTGGCCGCGGAGCACTTATACCTGGCTTACCTGCAGGCAGATGTGTGATGCTTTAGGGGTTGATGGAAAGGGAAGGGGTTGATGGGGTTATGGAAGGGGGGAGGTTGTTTTAGGGGTGGGAATTGAAGGGTTTGAGGGTTTTTCCTTGGACAACATCAATCAAAAAGGAGTTTGAAAGGACACGAGGTTTGTAGATGTGAAAATAAAGAGCAGTTTAATATTTAAGGAAGGAAGGAATGTGGTTATAGATAGCGAGATAGATAGATTTTTTTGATAGTTTAGGAAGAGTGAGGTGAGACACAGAACGCTAACATAGGTATGAGGAAAGAATAAAGTGCTACAAACACACAGACACTCAGGAGGGAGAAGGGGGGGTTGTGTGTGGGGGGTGGGCAGATATACATAATTCATTGCGATATTCAGCTTCATGTCATGCAAAGATGATCGCTAATAAATACACACCTAATACAATCCAGTCAAAAAATATAGATGTGCCCTATTACAGCTTTCCATCAATCGAAATAACCTTAATTGATATGCAGAACGTTTATTGCCTTGAAATATTGGCTGTACATATTAAGCACCCTCTCTCCACCCCTCCTTCCTCCATCCTCCACCCATCCCTATCATTCTCCCACTCCTTCCCTCTCTGTTCGCGTCTTTGCCACCACTCCTTCCCACGGCCAAGAAATGCAGCCCACACCCCCTCCTATTACAGCCCCCCTACACACACCCCCACACCCCCATTAGATACTGTATTAAGGACAGTAAGTCATGAGACAACCAGACAAGCGCCATTAAAGGCAACTAATAGCAAAGGTTTTACTCGAAGACAGGAATTAATTGATATACAGTCAGTCATTAGGAGAGAGAGAGAGAGAGAGAGAGAGAGAGAGAGAGAGAGAGAGAGAGAGAGAGAGAGAGAGAGAGAGAGAGAGAGAGAGAGAGAGAGAGAGAGAGAGAGAGAGAGAGAGAGAATGTCTGAAAGTGCTTGTAAACACTAATAGGGGCTTTGTTAGGTAGGTTCAGCGGTAATTCAAAGGCCCAAGAAAGAGCCAATAAAAAAATATCACAGGCTACAAAATGTGTCTTTTCAACCCCCTCAACCTCCAGCTCACCCCACCACAACATTGTGTGAGTGTTAAAGTAAGGGTGAGGGAGAGAGGGGATCGCAACCCCCCTAAACTACCCCCTCCTGCCCCCTCCCTCCTCTCTTAGGCGCCATCACAAACCCTTCCCCCCTCCCCCCTCCTTGGTCCCACCTTTCGCCGCTTCCCTTCTCTTCTTCCCGGCCTCTGCTTGGCCCCCGCAACGCCCCCCGCCCACCCATTATTCGTGCTCCCAGCCTCCCCCAGCCCCCCTCCAGTCCCCCAGCGTCCCCAGCACCCTCCCCCGTGGCCCGCCGCTTGTCGTACACTGGGTGACGCGAAAGGGGCAGACTCCGTGTGTCATAAACTGTTGATTTACTCACTTTGAAACCTTTGCTGTACGCTCAGTAAATAATAGGCCCCTCCCTTGCCGCTTTCCTCCTTCTCCTCCTTCTCCTCCTCCTCCTCCTCCTCCTCCTCCTCCTCCTCCTCCTCCTCCTCCTCCTCTTCCCCCTCCTATTTTTTTCATTCTTCTCCCTCTCCTCTTATCCCTTCTGTTTCGTATTCCTTCCCTCCAACATCCTTTCTTCTTCTCTTTTCCCCATTTTTTCTATCCTGTCTCCATGTCCTCCTCCTCCTCCTCCTCCTGTCTCCCCCCAACATGCCTACCTATCTATACACCTTCCTACCCATTCCCCTACCCCCTCCCTCCCCTCCTCTCTCCTTCAATATAAAGACCCGGGTTTTACAATGACTTAGGTCCTTCCCCTCCTCCCTCTCTCCCCACCACTCCCTCCTTTTTAAGAGGGAGGGAGGGAGAGAGGGAGGGAAGAAGAGATGCCTGGCTTTTTTATATGGTAAACAGTATGCTAAGTTAACAGATAAACTGAATATCCTTCCTTAGATGCGGCTCTTGTCGACTTAATATACCCGGTTGTAGAGAGAGAGAGAGAGAGAGAGAGAGAGAGAGAGAGAGAGAGAGAGAGAGAGAGAGAGAGAGAGAGAGAGAGAGAGAGAGAGAGAGAAAGAGAGAGAGAGAGAGAGAGAGAGAGAGAGAGGGGGGGGAAGAGATGTTTTCTAGAGGTGGAAGATAAAGGATTGGCTGTAAAAGAAAAAAAGGGGCAAAGGGAGGGGGGGAGGGGAAAGAGTAGGTAGGGAGATAGGTAGGTACTGCATTTTTCAAGAGATGACAGGTAAGGACTAAGGATGGTAAATGAGCGTTGTAGGCCAGGTAGAATAGGTGTGGC
>JACEEZ010001300.1:95000-97500 GCA_016584305.1 Chionoecetes opilio
TCTGTGTCCAGGTGGCGCTGTGAACGATACTTATGTCTTTTGTTTGATGTCTTTTAAGAGGTGTTTCACTATTGGTCATTCTGTTCAGCGGGCGACGAGGAGGATTTGTGAAAGAATTCTAAGTTTACTCCCAAACGGACTTCATAAATTGGTTCTACTATCGCTCAGGTTGTCGGAAAGTTTATGAATAGGACAGAAGGACTAGCTAGAAGATAGGCCTAAATACGTTAAATGAACATAGGAATGGAAGGATGTAAGAATGAAGATGATGCTAAACAGTGGTAGGTTTGAGTGAAATGAACGTAAATTTTTAGGATTATTTGAAAGTTTCGTTTTTTGATAGAAATTAAGAAAACAGGCATTTATGAAAGAGTTATAGTACACTCGACAAATTAATAGCGAGGGAGAGTATATAATAGGAGTTAAAAGGAGTAAATAAAGGGATGGGAGTAAATGGAAAGGGACACAGGGGTTTGAGGAACGTGAAAAGCGACTGTGTAGACGAGAGGCATGAGAGAGATGAGGGGAAAGGGCACAATGGAGGGGTGAGGGGAGGGAGGAAGCCTGGGTGGAGGTGTGAGGGTGAGGGGAGGGAGGAAGCCTGGTTGGAGGGGTGAGGGTGAGGGGAGGGAGGAGGCCTGTGAGGAGGGTGTCATGAGGCGGGATAAACATGGTGGAGGGTCAGTGAGAGGGGAAGGGACCATGTATCATCGTGACGTCACCTTACGTCACGACCACCAGGGAGAGAAGAGAGAGAGAGAGAGAGGGACTGCACTCTCTTTTTCTTTTTAGTTATGGTTCCTTCAACACAACTTCTCTACTCTCTCTCTCTTCTCTCTCTTCTCTCTCTCTCCTCATCTTCTCTCTCTCGCTCTCTCTCTCCTTCTCCCCTCTCCCCTTCTCTCTCCTTTTCCCTCTCCTCCTCTCCCTCCTCCTCTCTCTCTCTCTCTCTCTCTCTCTCTCTCTCTCCTCTCTCTCTCTTCTCTCTCTCTCTCTCTCTCTCTCTCTCTCTCTCTCTCCTCTCTCTCTCTCTCTCTCCTCTCTCTCTCTCTCTCTCTCTCTTCTCTCTCCTCCTCTCCCTCTCCTCTTCTCTCTCTCTCTCTCTGTAAGGCTTGCATTTCTTCTTTGTTTCATCTTGCCTCCATTCTTCTGACTTGTAAATTCATGTTATTTTCTTTATTTATTAGACATTCATTTCGTTACCTAACCATGTGCCTTGTTACGGATGTAGGATTTTCTTATTTACTTGTAACTTTATGGTGCAGCAGGATTTTTCTTTATCTTATTTTCTTTTTCTTTTGTCCCTTCAGTGAACTTGCACCTCCAGATATTTTTTCTTTTTTATGTAGGTGTCTGTTTCATGTACCGTACTTCTTTATTTTTTCGTCACTAGTGTTTTTGAATGTTAGCAAAAAAATTCAAAACATGGCGTGTCTTGATTCTCTCACGTCTATCTTAATTATTATTCTATTTGTCTACCTATCTATTTCTACTATACACCCATCCCTACCTATCTACCTATCTATCTATACCTACACCTACCTACCTATCTATCTATATCTATACCTACCTACCTATCTATCTACCTACCTATCTACTTATCTATTTTTTGTTCATTTTGACTTCTCAGCGTTTCTTTTTATCCCCTTTTCGTGTTACTATTCTTCTATTTTCTCTTTTTTCGTAATTTCTCTCTATTCTTATCTTGTATGTGTGTTTTAAATTTTTTTCCCTTATTTCCCTTATTTCCCTTATTTCCCTTTTTCCATTATCTCTACTATTCTCTATTTCTACATCCTATTATTGTTCTTTCATTTTATTTATTTTCTTAGCATTTATGTCAACTTTTCTCTTTTATCACCAACAGTTTTCGCCTTTTTTTGACTTATGTTCCTTTTCATTTCCTAATTTTCCATTTATCCACCAATGATTATGCATCAACAATTTTTTACTCTTTCCATTCATCACTATTTTTCATGTATTTTCTAGTCATCACTTTATTTTTTGTATCTCTCCATCTTTTCCCTCCTCTTCGATCTTCCATATTCGTCAGTTTCTTCCTCTTTTCGCGCCTCATTTTTTCCCTTCTTGCCATTTATCACTATTATTTTCATGTATTTTCTAGTTATCACTTTATTTTTTGTATCTCTCCATCTTTTCCCCTCCCCTTCGATCTTCCATTTTCGTCAGTTTCTTCTTCTTTTTTCTCGCCGCGGGATTGGCGATCATTTAAGTCGAATATCCGCCCGAGCCCTGTGGTTACCTGCTCCCAACACCTTCCTAGGGCGAGCCTCACTTCCGGCGGGCGACGCACCTGTGACGGGGCTCTGCGGTGCACGGAATGTTTGGGGGCAATCTTGACCACGGCAATGATTGTATTTTCCTTCATCTTTTTCATTTTTTTGGTGTAATTTCATGCTTCTTTTATTGCATTTGCTCTTTTATTTGACAGCTGAGGTTAGGTTTTTTTATTTTTTTTTATTTTTAGAATTCCATGACG
>JACEEZ010001300.1:102500-115000 GCA_016584305.1 Chionoecetes opilio
CTCAAAGGATTATAGGCCTACTTTCATGTCATCCTTAATCACATTATATCCAATTTCACTCATTATTATTTCATTCTGACCAAATAGGTACTTTTGTGTTCTTTTCAATTCCTTTCTTTCCTTCATGACAACATATTTTCCACTACCCACCCTCCCTCCCTCCCTCCCTCCCTCCCTCCTTATCCCTCCCTCCTTATCCCTCCCTCCCTCCCTCCTTCTCTCCCTTTCATATTCTCCCATCACTCCTCAATTTTTTCATATCTTCCCACCATCCTTCAATTTTCCTCTCCCTCCCCTCCCCCCCTTTCCAGTGCCTGCCAGCCTCGCCCTACAGAAGTCAAGGAAATAGTGATGGATGACTGACTGACTGACTGACTGACTAGATCTTCCTTGAGTTGAACCACCCTCGCCTCCCTTCCTCCTCCTCCTCCTCCTCCTCCTCCTTCTGCCCTTCACTTTGACTACCTTTGCGGTGAACCATGACACCGTTTTCTATGAGCCTCGGGAACTACGGCAACTCATGAAAAAAAAGGCTTCCCATGCAGAGAAAGAGAGAGAGAGAGAGAGAGAGAGAGAGAGAGAGAGAGAGAGAGAGAACAAAAATTAAATAAGGGTAAGGGAAAAAAACATACAAGCAGGAAAATATGGCAAAAAACATGTATAATGTCGTGTAGGGAATCAATTGAAGGACTTTTTTTTCGCACGGTATTGTTCGCACCGCGGTTCTCTTTATCTGGTCGTCCGGTGAATTAAGGTTATGCCGTTGTGTATAGCGGCGCGAAATATGTCTTTATGCAAAGTAGGGAGACGCTTGCCAGGCTGTCCACGGAGCAGGAACCACACTTAATGACACCTGAAGAGAGGGAGGAGGAGGAGGAGGAGGAGGAGGAGGAGGAGGAGGAGGAGGAAAGGTGGGAGGTGTGGGAAGCTGTCCAGACGTCTTGCTTCCTTCAGACTCATATGCACCACCCCCTCCTCCCCGCCTCTACTATACCTCCCTCCTTTCCTCTACCCCCTCCTTTCCTTCTCTCTCTCTCTCTCTCTCTCTCTCTCCTCTCTCTCCTCATCTCTCTCTCGTCTCTCTCTCTCTCTCTCCTCCTCTCTCTCTCTCTCTCTCTCTCTCTCTCTCTCTCTCTCTCTCTCTCTCTCTCTCTCCTATATATTTCCATCACAAGTCATGTTTTCAACGTTTTATTTACATTCATTTCACTTCACTTGCGTACGAACATGCATATTTTTTTTCCTTATTTTCCTGCTTGTATGTTTTTCCTTCGCTTCAACATCATTTCTCACGCCCACATCCCGTCACATCGCCACCCACACACACACACACACACACACACACACACACACACACACACACACACACACACACACACACACACACACACACACACACACACACACACACACACACACACACACACACACACACACACACACACACACACATACACACACACACACACACACACACACGCACATACACATACACATGCTGCTTTAAAACACTATAACTATTTCCACTGCCACCTGTCTTCTCATATGAATAATTTATTTCCTACTCTTTCCATGCATTTCCTCGTGTTATTTTCCTCCTCTAGTGTTTTCTTTTTTAATCTTGTGTATCTTCAATCAAAAGAAAATTAATAAAGGTTACTGGGTAGCTTTAAATAATAAGAAGGTTTAAATATTAATGATCTGATAGGATATAACTTACCTTACTGTTTTTGTTATTGTTGTTGTTGCTTCTGTTGCTCTTACTGTTCCTATTTACACTGCTACTGCTATTTATTACCTCCGCCAACGAAGTTGGAGGGGTTATGTTTTCACCCCGATCTGTCTGTCTGTCTGTCTGTCTGTCTGTCTGTTTGTTAGTGTACAGGATTTCTCGAAAAGTTACGAATAGATTTGGACCAAACTCGGTATACCAAGTCTATTTGGTATAAGGAAGAACTGATTTCATTTTGGATGAAATCTATTGACAACTGTTGCCATGGCAACCAATTGATGAAATATTCGGCGGGAGGTATGCGCTCATACTGAATGCATATATATATATACTAGCCGCAAAGCCGCCCTCCGGGCGGACTTTTTGGCTAGCTCCTGCGGAGGGCTATTGGTGGGCCTTTGGCCCACCACCTGTGTTTGGTGGGCCGAAGGCCCACCAAACATGGACTCTCCAGATAGCCCCTTCTAACTTTCCTGAAATCATGGATGTAGAAATGTATGTATTCCCCCCACCCATTCACTCACCCATTACCCATCACCCCCCACCCATTCACTCACCCATTACCCATCACCACACACCCATTCACTCACCCATTACCCATCACCCCCCACCTATTCCCTCACCCATCACCCATCACCCCCAACCCATCACCCCCCACCCATTCACTCACCCATCACCCCACACCCATTACCCATCACCCCACACCCATTACCCATCACCCCACCCATTCACTCACCCATTACCCATCACCCTACATCAAGGTTTCCTCAATTCTCGCAACCCACTTTTTTTCACAATTCTCGCTAATAGGCTGCTAAAAAAAAAAAAAAAATGATCGGATCATCTCATAAGTGGGCTTATGACCTTCCCCTGGTCAACCTGATTCCAAAAATGTGCCATATGAGGTCTTTGCGCCACGGGGGGCGGAACCTATACCACACACACACACAGACAGACAGACAGACAGACACACTTTCGCTTATATTATTATTATATATATATATATATATATATATATATATATATATATATATATATATATATATATATATATATATCGTATATTTGATGAAATATTCGGGCGGAGGTATGCGCTCTACTGAGTGCCCCCCCCCCCCTAGTATTACTACTGTGATCACTAACTTTCCTATTTACCGTAATGCAGACTGTTCTATAGAGTTTATAGTCTTTGCGTCATCACCATCAATACTACGTCCTCTGATCTCTTGGAATTGCCTTCTCTTCCTCCTCCTTTATTTCCTCTTCCTCCTCCTCTTCCTCCCTTTTTTCATATTCCTACTACTCCTCCTTTTTTTCTATTTTCTTCTTCCTCCTGTTTTCATTTTCCTCCTCTTTCTTCTCCTCCTCGTCCTCCTCCTCTTCCTCCCCCTCCTCCTTCTTCTCCTGCAGTAGCTCACCCACCCACAGAGGAAGGAGAGGAGACCCTTATTACCCAGGAGGAGTGTGGCCCCAGCGCCCCCAGCCCTGGCCACCTGCCGCTCGGAAATACTCGCTGGGCCATGCATGGTTACACTCGACAGGGAGACAGGGTAGCCATGAGGGTGAGACAGAGGGAAGAGGAGGTAAAGGAGGAGGTGGTAGCAGGGAGGAGATGGTAGAGGAGGAGATGGTAGCAGGGAGGAGGTGGTAGCAGGGAGGAGGTGGTAGCAGGGAGGAGGTGGTAGCAGGGAGGAGATAGTAGCAGGGAGGAGATGGTAGCAGGGAGGAGGTGGTAGCAGGGAGGAGGTGGTAGCAGGGAGGAGATGGTAGCAGGGAGGAGATAGTAGCAGGGAGGAGATGGTAGCAGGGAGGAGGTGGTAGCAGGGAGGAGATGGTAGCAGGGAGGAGGTGGTAGCAGGGAGGAGGTGGTAGCAGGGAGGAGATGGTAGCAGGGAGGAGGTGGTAGAGGAGAGGGTATAAGCAGGGAGGACGAGGAAGGAGGAGGTTGTGGCAGGGAGGACGAGGGAGAGAGAGGGAAGGAGAGGAGTATGACGAAAGAGAAAATATATGTAAAAAATTTGGAAAACCCTGTGAGTAAAGATGATGAGAAGGAGGATAGGAAGAAGGGGCAAGGAGGAAGAGGAGAAGGAAGAGGATAGGAGAAGAGGAGAAGGAAGAGGATAGGAGAAGAGGAGAAGGAAGAGGATAGGAGAAGATGAGAAGGAAGAGGATAGGAGAAGAGGAGAAAGAAGAGGATAGGAGAAGAGGAGAAGGAAGAGGACAAGCACCGGGGGCTGAGCGAATGAGGAATGAGACACGAAATAATAAAGAAAAGAGATATGAAAGAAGGAACAACGAAGATGGAAGTGGAAAATAGTGAAAGAAAAAGTAAATTCACTCGCTTTTTTTCTCTATTAATTTATCTATGGTCTGTGTGTGTTGTTGGATCTTCAGTATTTGTTCTTATCAGGCCTACGTGTTCTTAGCCCCTTCACGCCCAGAACGTCATTGCCACTGTAATTTGACCACCATTAGATGATTTTTAGTGAATATAAGCAATGTTTTTATAGATATGACCTGTTTAGTATCCTCGTCAACTAACTCATGTGGTGTTTTAAGTTACTTTTCGTAATTTTATGGCTAACAACAGACATTTTTTTTATAGTAAAGGAAAGATCTGGGCGTGAAGGAGTTAATGTTCTACTTATAGATGGTTTATATACTTGTTCCTTAAAGGCAAGTGTTATTGATCTTATTATCTGATCCGTCGTCTTCCTGAAATCACAATAGGAGTCAAAGTTGGTGATTAAGATAGTGGTTTTGCGAACTGTTGGGTGACATTAAAAAAGAGAGAGAGAGAGAGAGAGAGAGAGAGAGAGAGAGAGAGAGAAGAGAGAGAGAGAGAGAGAGAGAGGAGAGAGAGAGAGAGAGAGAGGAGAGAGAGGAGAGAGAGAGAGAGAGAAGAGAGAGAGAGAGGGGAGAGAGGAGAGAGAAAAAGAGAGAAAATGGTTACATTGGCGAGACTTAATGTTGACAGTGAAGTAAAAAAAAAAAAGATCAGTAAAGACGCGAGGAAAAATTTAATTACTGTCCTTAACAAATTGACCGCAACACACACACACACACACACACACACACACACACACACACACACACACACACACACACACACACACACCACACACACACACACACACACACACACACACACACACATACACACACACACACACCCCACACACACACACACACACACACACACACACACACACACACACACACACACACACACACACACACACACACATACACACACACAACCCGCGAAGATTAAAACAAACCTTTAATTAAATTTGCATACGGAGGGATAAAAATCATAGACTTAAACTCGTGTCGGAGATGTCGCCATATGGAGAGCGGAGGAAGACTTCTCTCCGCTCTCCTCCCTTCTCTCCAGCCTGAGGGAGGGAAGGACAGAGAGAGAGAGATAGAGAGAGAGAGAGAGGAGAGAAGGGAGAGAGAGAGGGAGTGGGAGAGGGAGAGGAGGGAGTGAGAGAGGGGGGAGGGAGTGAATTAAGGAAATGGGAAAAAAAGTAAGAATTGTGGAACGCTATTTAAGGCGTTGATCAATGTCCTTTACGTAACCTGGAACTTAAGGAAGCTGCATAATGGCTTCCTGATACAGAGGTAATTTTACGATAAGGCGCGGGGAGGTGGTGGTAATGGCGCAGGTAATTGGTGCGCCGTAAAAGGCCTGAGGGCAGGGCGGAGGGAGCCCAGGGCGCGCCTCCCGTCCCCGCGATAACGAAATGATGCCCCGACCTGGAAGCGGCGGGAGAGGCGGTGATAGTGGAGGTGTGGAGGATGGATGGGTGGAAGTGGAAGGGGTTTCGAGGTGGAGATGTAGAGGATGGGATCGATGGAGTTGGGGTTTTGGGGACTGACGATGAGGTTGGAGGGGTATCGAGGTGGGGGCATTGTAGGGACTGATGAGGTTGGAGGGGTTTTGGGGACAGTGACGGTGGGTTTGGAGAGGTTTTGGGGACAGTGACGGTGGGTTTGGAGGGGTTTTGGGGACAGTGACGGTGGGTTTGGAGGGCTGCGAGGTGGGACAGTGAGGTGAGGTTGCTGTTCACGCGCTGTGCACAATAGTGAGACGATGCAGCGCGGCGTGGCAATGCTGCAAACGCTGTGCTGACTCTATAAACACTGCTTTAGTGTTTACAAAAATGACGACGCTTCTGTATTTGCTCTTCGTGAGTGAATATTCGAGTTCTGAAAACATTGAGTGCATCTTATCATTTTTCCAAACTACGTAATTGTAACAACGAACCGTTTTTGCTCTCTATTTTTTTTCTTGTGTACAAATAGAAACTCGAAACACAGGTTTTTATAGAGGCGCTTCTAACCCGAAACGCGGTTCACCGACCTTTGACCTTGACCATCCACGGCAAGGCTGGTTTGTGACTTTGCTAAATATAAAATAAACAAATAAATAAAACCACCGCCACAGCCAGGCCAGTGGAGCAGAGTGGACAGGTGGAGGCGGACAGGTGGAAGAGCGACCCAGCCTTATGGTCGTCTCCACTCTGCAAGCCTGGCACGGTTGACCAAACACCTTTTTCTGTTGTCCTATATTTTTTCCTACATTCTAAAACATCGTGAGTCTATAATATGTTGTATGTGGCAGCTCTTTGCGGCGCGCTAGTTGTCTTTAAGTCATTCTACATTACTAGTTTACTCTATTTTTTTATATGTAGATTATGAGATGTTGGCCGCCAGACAACTATTACACTATTGTCCCTTGCCGCGTTGTCGTCGGTACCGCAATATCTCTCTCTCTCTCTCTCTCTCTCTCTCTCTCTCTCTCTCTCTCTCTCTCTCTCTCTCTCTCCTCTCTCTCTCTCTCTCTCTCTCTCTCTCTCTCCTCTCTCTCTCTTCTCTCTCTCTCTCTCTCTCTCTCTCTCTCTCCCCCCCCCCCCCCTCCTTGACGAGCGTCCCGTTTGAATAATATAAAAAAAGTTCTTGACAGATCACGCAAGCAATGTAATATGATCAATCGAGGAGGATAATTATAAGTACAGATAACAGTGCGTGCAAAGTCCAAATTAATTATGCTCTCAATAAAACCTGAATTTCATGATGACCTTTCTCTTTATCTATTCAGCCAATTGCTACGTCAGTTAAGAAGTAGCACCTGTGTTCACCTTTAACTAATTATCATTGTTGCTTATGTCATTATTATATTTTTTAGTGTGTTGCAATATTAACAGGTATCACCATGGCCTCACTACAATAAATTATACCAAGGACTTGCGAAAAGTAAAGCCTCGACTTATGTCTGTAGAACGACTTACATAATAGTAGTAGTAATAGTAATAATAGAATATAGTAGAATAGTAGAATAGTAGTAGTAATAATAATAGAATCGACTTATGTCTGTAGAACGTAAAATGAGGTGGAGACAAAAGATCGAAACTACACCATTTTTTTACACACACACACACACACACACACACACACACACACACACACACACACACACACACACACACACACACACACACACACACACACACACACACACACACACACACACATACACACACACACATAGGGGACTCCCGTGGTGTAGAGGAAGCACGCTCGGTTCACAGCCGAGAAGTCCCGGGTTCGATCCCCGGGCGGAGCGGAAACAAATGGGTTGTTTCCTTAAAACCCGAGCCCCTGTCCACCCAGCAGTGAATGGGTACCGGGTGTTAGCCGGGGTTTGTGACCTGCTCTCCGGGGTGCTGGCTTCGGCCAACACAAAGCACTAAGGATGAATGATAAAAATGTTGATATGGAGACTGGGCCATACGAGCATTGCTCTGGCCCTGAAAAATACAACTAGATGAATACAACTAGATGAATACACACACACACACACACACACACACACACACACACACACACACACACACACACACACACACACACACACAAACACACAAACAGTCGTCCCCCATAGAGCAGCCATAACAACACCTTGAGATCGCAGTCACGGCTCATCTTGTCTCCCCTTCAGCCCCGCCCGCCCATCGACACCCACACACCGCCTTCTGTGATGGACGAGACCCCGTCGTGTTACCCAGACGCCCATAATCTCCATAGTAATCAGTAATTTGCATGACGGCCGAATTGTCATGCAGAGCCGAACACGGAATCTTGTCTAGTCAAGTTTTCGGCTCACGTACGTATATCCGGCTGAAGAAATTCCGATATACGTACATCATGTTATAAAATATCAGGATTCTTTACAGTGTAACACGGATATAGTTGAGGTCTGTGTGTATAGGAGATCGGATAGCATGGAATCAGTATACGGGAGAGTTCGTATAGCCTAGGAGGGAGGTGGTAGGGACAGGGAGGATCAAATACTGAAAGGCTTGTACACCTACCATGGAAGATCGGTTACCTGAATTCTGTGTGGGTGAGATCGGGGTTTGAACTTGCATGAGTGATGGGAAAAGTCAGTCAGATGAGAGAGAGAGAGAGAGAGAGAGAGAGAGAGAGAGAGAGAGAGAGAGAGAGAGAGAGAGAGAGAGAGAGAGAGAGAGAGAGAGAGAGAGAGAGAGAGAGAGAGAGAGAGAGAGAGAGAGAGAATGTTTGTGAAAAAATTGTATCATAGAAATACGAAGAGAAAAGCAGCAAGGAAACCAAAGGGCAAAAGAATGCTGGATGACGAGAGTAACAATAACAGTCAGTGGAAAAAAGACAAAAAAAGAAAGGAAACCACAAACTCCCGAACAAAGAGATAAACGTGAATTAAAAGAAATATATCAGAGGAGTGAGGAGATTTTCGTGGCATTTTCTTAAATTTTCAACTCTAATAGAAGGTAATAAATGCTAGACTTTATTATCATTAGTGATGATTATATTGACGTCAGTATTCTGTTGATTATGTTGTAGACTTTTCGTTTAATTGTTGTAACTCTATTTCGTGTTTTTCGAGTAAATTATTTGTTCTTATTTATCAATTATTATCATTAAAATTTCTTCTGATCTTCCATTTTTATTTTTATTCATTTCATCAGAAATTTCATCTCTTATTTTTCCTTCCTCCTCTTCCTACTCCTCATACTTCTCTTCCTCCTCTTCTCTTCCTCCTTTCTCGTCTTCCTCGCCTTCTTTATCATCACCCTCTTCCCTTCCTCTCCATCTTCTCTCAGCCTCTTCCTTGCTTCTCTTATCTACCCATTCACTCAGCCTTTATCTCAGCCCTTCCTCTGTCTCATCTTTACTTCCACCTTCCTTCCTTCCTTCCTTCCTTCCTTCCTTCCTTCCTTCCTTCCTTTCCTTTACCTAAACCCTCCTCCTCCCTCCCTCCTTTCCCTCCTCAGACATTTCTCCATCCTCACCTTCCTTCTATCTCACCCTTCAACCCCCCCTCTTACCTCGAACCTCTTGCACTTACACCCAAGCCTTACCTCCACCTTCCCCAACCCCCTCCCCCCTTCCCCCGAGCTGCTCCCCCCCCCCCCCCCCCCCGTCGCCTACAGAGATGCAAATACAATCCTCACCGCAGTGTTCTCGGGACTCATAAGTGGCCTTAGATTATCCGAGGGCGTATCATCAAGCCTTGTTTAATAACCTTGGGTGTTGATGAATGGGAGGCTTCGACTTCACCCACCACCACATACCACAGAGAGAGAGAGAGAGAGAGAGAGAGAGAGAGAGAGAGAGAGAGTGAGAGAGTGTGTGTGTAGGGATAAAGAAGGACATAATCTAATTCAATATTTTCGCTTTTTGATTATAGATCGGAATTCTCCTTTTCTTCATTATCTTTTTTTGTTCTCTTCCCTTTTTTTTGTCAGATTTCGTTCATTTTTTCGCCTAACTCAATTCGTTTCTTCTTCTTCATGACTCTCCTCATACCTTCTTCTTCTTCTCCTCCTCCTCCTCCTCCTCCTCCTCCTCCTCCTCCTCCTCCTCCTCCTCCTCCTCCTCTCCTCCTCCTCCTCCTCCTCCTCCTCCTCCTCCTAACTCCCCTACGGCCCCCTTCATTATCTTGGTAATAAGACTTCAAAAAAATGTTCCCCAATTGTATAATATAATATGAAATCAGACTAAATGACGAAGCTTTCAGGAGAGATCGTTAGGGCGCTTCGGGCAGGTATACTCGGGGGCAGTAAACGTCAATCATCATCTTCTCCTCCTCCTCCTATCTTCCTCCTCCTCCTCCTCCTTCCTAGTTTTGCTTTAAAGTATTTTCTTCAGCCATTGGTGGTCTCGTGCAAGTACATTTAAGTATTCTTTTTGCTTTCCGGTGCGTCACAATGTGTGTGTGTGTGTGTGTGTGTGTGTGTGCGTGTGTGTGTGTGTGTGTGTGTGTGTTGTCGTTAGGAATTTCGCTCGGTCTTTCTCTTTCTTTCTTGTGCTCTCTGATTTTCCAGTCCTCACCCCCTTCCCCGTCCTCGTCCCCTTTCTCTCCCTCCCTCTTCCCTCCCTCCCCCTCCCTCCCTCCCTCCCCTTTCCAGAACTCGAACAGGGGATGATACTTGTCCCTCTGGGGGGAAAAATGAGCCTTATGAAACCTGCCTGAGAGTCCGACGGCTCCTCGCGTGCCCGTGCCGCTCAAAACACACCCTAGACACCCGGATGCACAAGGGTGGTAGTTGCGTGGCCCCCTCACAACCCCCCCTCCCTTGTAAAATATACGAGGCACTTGGCGTGGGAGGCGGGGACTGGGGTTCTGTAGGTGGGTCCTCCTAACTTAGCCCTCAGAGCTTAGTAGCCAATGGGAACGCAAGAAGCCCCAGTGTGTTTATCATATTCCAATTCCCTGCTGCATACGTGCTTGGCGGTGCGGTGTGCGGCGGTCACAGGGTCTCCGGGTCTCCTCTGGGTCTCCTCTGGGTGCGTTGAAACCCCCGCGATTCACCGAAGACCATGTGGGAATTGCTTTACATGAGTCACCCTTTGGCTCGATTTGTACGGCGTTTTCTTTGATTGTAGGGTGTGAGAAATGATCAGAAATCCACCTGAAATGAGGGAAATTCGGGATTTTACAGCGAAGGTGCTCCCGTGAAGAGGACAGAGGGCGTCAGGAGGTGGGTGGGTGGAGGAAGGGGAGGCGCGGAGGGGCGAGGGACACGTGATGCGGATGGGAGGGGCGAGGGACGGCTGACTCCGCCCCCCATGTCAATCACACGGACAGTTGCCGTTCGGAGGATAATTTGGTGGAGCTGGCGGTAGAGGGCGACGGTGTTGGGTGGTGGTGGTAGTGGAGGGGAAGATAGTCTACTTCAGCGTATCTGTCCGTGGCGGTGGTGGTGGAGAAGGAGGTGGTGGTGGAGGCGGTGGAGTTGAAATGGTAAGTGTGGTATGGTGGTGGTTGTGGTAGGGGTGGTGGTGGAGGTAAGTGTGGTGTGGTTGTGGTGGTGGTGGTTGTAGGAGTGGTGGTGGTGGTGGAAGACATGGAATCCACGTGAGACGAAAGATAAGAATTCATGATTGTAATTCTATATAAAAAAAAGTCATGATTTGTCTCCTTCCTTCCATAACTACTTCATTCCAATATTTAGGTGTATTGCTTATTTTTTCTCTTACCTCCATGTTTCTTCCTCCTTTATTTTCTTCTCCTCCTCCTCCTCCTCCTCCTCCTCCTCCTCCTCCTCCTCCTCGCAGGGTTGGCAGCGCTGCGCCACGATGACAAAGACAAACAATCCTTCTCCATTTTTTTTTAATCTCTATGTAAATGAAGTCTCGGAGCTGGACACGATCTTCGCAGGGAGGGAGGGATGGGAGGGACTTCTCTCACATTTCTTCCTCTGATTCTTATACCTGGAAGGATGAAGGGGGGAGGGAGGGATGGGAGGCGAACTAGCGGCTTGTGTGTGTGTGTGTGTGTGTGTGTGTGGTGCATAACGTATACATGTTTGCAAATATTAAAGAAAAACCTCCATGCACGAGTTTAAGGAAAATGAAATTAGGCGACGCGCTGCTGGGAGACTGATTTTGACAGGGAGCAAAAACTTGTAACATAAGTAACAGAAGCAACACTATCTCCACCACCACAAACAGCAACTATAACAACATTCCTTAATAGAACTATATAGAATATCGTTGAGAGAGAGAGAGAGAGAGAGAGAGAGAGAGAGAGAGAGAGAGAGAGAGAGAGAGAGAGAGAGGAACAGGAAGACTAGTCAGCCTGTCTAAAAAGAACCAGTATCATCACCCTTCTCTCTGCGCATCTCCGACCCTCGCACCTCTTCCTCCTCCTCCTCCTCCTCCTCCTCCTCCTCCTCCTCCTCCTCCACCTCCTCCTCCTCCTCCTCCTCCTCCTCCTCCTCCTCCTCCTCCCCTTCCCTCTTCCCCTTCCCTCTTCCCTTCCTGCACCCTTCCCTCCCGTTCCCTTTACCTCCCTGTATACCGGCGAGAACCTTGAAAACAGTGCTGAGTGAGGGATGTTCTTTGCACACGTTCAGTCCATCTTTCCTCAGGGACTGTCCTTTTGTTCTCTCTACCAATTTTTTCTTCTTCAATGTTTCTTATAAGGCAAAATCGTCTTCCGGGAACTGTTGTCTTCCTTGTCTACCATGATGATATCAGTGGTGTTGATGGACGTTATCAGTGGCTCAGTCTTCCTGGTGTGTCTTATCTTGTCTTATCTTCGGTACTGTTGCTTTCATGGTGCTGACCTAACCTTTTTTTGGTCATGTTTTCTTCCTGGTAATCCGTGTTGTTGCTTCAGGGGATTGTTTTTCTTTATTTTCTTTTTTCTTCCTTTGTTTTGCCTGTTTCCTGGAGTGTCTGTTGCGTGGGAGTTTGTCTTCCTGCTGTCACA
>JACEEZ010001300.1:117500-122500 GCA_016584305.1 Chionoecetes opilio
TTCTATTCCTTCCTCTACTGTCTTTTCTGTCTGTCTATATTCTATTCCTTCCTCTACTGTCTTTTCTGTCTGTCTATATTATATTCCTTCCTCTACTGTCTTTTCTGTCTGTCTATCTTCTACTCCTTCCTCTACTGTCTTTTCTGTCTGTCTATATTCTATTCCTTCCTCTACTGTCTTTTCTATCTGTCTATATTCTACTCCTTCCTCTACTGTCTTTTCTGTCTGTCTATATTCTATTCCATCCTCTACTGTCTTTTCTGTCTGTCTATATTCTACTCCTTCCTCTACTGTCTTTTCTGTCTGTCTATATTCTATTCCTTCCTCTACTGTCTTTTCTGTCTGTCTATATTCTACTCCTTCCTCTACTGTCTTTTCTGTCTGTCTATATTCTATTCCTTCCTCTACTGTCTTTTCTGTCTGTCTATATTCTATTCCTTCCTCTACTGTCTTTTCTGTCTGTCTATATTCTATTCCTTCCTCTACTGTCTTTTCTGTCTGTCTATATTCTATTCCTTCCTCTACTGTCTTTTCTGTCTGTCTATATTCTATTCCTTCCTCTACTGTCTTTTCTGTCTGTCTATATTCTACTCCTTCCTCTACTGTCTTTTCTGTCTGTCTATATTCTATTCCTTCCTCTACTGTCTTTTCTGTCTGTCTATCTTCTATTCCTTCCTCTACTGTCTTTTCTGTCTGTCTATCTTCTATTCCTTCCTCTACTGTCTTTTCTGTCTGTCTATATTCTACTCCTTCCTCTACTGTCTTTTCTGTCTGTCTATCTTCTATTCCTTCCTCTACTGTCTTTTATGTCTGTCTATATTCTATTCCTTCCTCTACTGTCTTTTCTGTCTGTCTATCTTCTACTCCTTCCTCTACTGTCTTTTCTGTCTGTCTATATTCTACTCCTTCCTCTACTGTCTTTTCTGTCTGTCTATATTCTATTCCTTCCTCTACTGTCTTTTCTGTCTGTCTATATTATTCCTTCCTCTACTGTCTTTTCTGTCTGTCTATATTCTACTCCTTCTCTACTGTCTTTTCTGTCTGTCTATATTCTATTCCTTCCTCTACTGTCTTTTCTGTCTGTCTATATTCTATTCCTTCCTCTACTGTTTTTTTCTGTCTGTCTATATTCTATCCTTCCTCTACTGTTTTTTTTGTCTGTCTATATTTCTATTCCTTCCTCTACTGTCTTTTTGTCTGTCTATATTCTACTCCTTCCTCTACTGTCTTTTCTGTCTGTCTATATTCTATTCCTTCCTCTACTGTCTTTTGTCTGTCTATATTCTACTCCTTCCTCTACTGTCTTTCTGTCTGTCTAATTTCTATTCCTTCCTCTACTGTCTTTTCTGTCTGTCTATATTTATTCCTTCCTCTACTGTCTTTTCAGTCTGTCTATATTCTATTCCTTCCTCTACTGTCTTTTCTGTCTGTCTATATTCTATTCCTTCCTCTACTGTCTTTTTTGTCTGTCTATATTCTACTCCTTCCTCTACTGTCTTTTCTGTCTGTCTATATTCTATTCCTTCCTCTACTGTCTTTTCTGTCTGTCTATATTCGACTCCTTCCTCTACTGTCTTTTCTGTCTGTCTATCTTCTACTCCTTCCTCTACTGTCTTTTCTGTCTGTCTATATTCTACTCCTTCCTCTACTGTCTTTTCTGTCTGTCTATATTCTATCCTTCCTTATGCTTTTCTGTCTGTCTATCTCTACCTTCTCTACTGTCTTTCTGTCTGTCTATATTCACTCCTCCTCACTGTCTTTCTGTCGTCTATTCTATTCCTTTCTACTGTCTTTCGTCTGTCTATATGACTCCTTACTCTACTGTCTTCTGTCTGTTATCTTCTACTCTTCTTACTGTCTTTTCTTGTCTGTCATATTTAATCCTTACCTCTAACTGTCCTGTCTGCATATTTGATCCTTCTCTACCACCATATCCTTCATACCCAACAGTAAGCCTAGCTGCTGATCTGAACGCAAACTTGTAGATAAGTTACTGCCTTTACTTATCTACTTTTTAACCCATATGTATGCTTAATAACTGTTTAAATAAAAAAAAAAGTTCCTCCTTCTTGCCTTCTCCTACCATTTCCTCCAGCCCCCTGTGACTTACACCACTCCTCCAACCTCACCATAATCCCATTCTCCCTACTCTTACCACCCTACTCTCTCGTCTCTCTACCACCTCGCCGCACTTCCTTTCCTCTCCATGCATCAGACTCCCTTCCTCCACCTCCTTCCTCTCATCCTAACCATCCTCCTGTCCCCTCTTTCCTCCCTCTCTCCTCCTTCCTGTGGACAGGAAACAGAGAGTGTCATAGACCGTACGTTGTGGAAGACAGGGTAGAAGGAAATAGAGGAGGGAGAGGGAAGAGAAGGATAGAGGATAGAGAAGGGAATAGTTTTGGGGGAGGGATAGAAGGGGAGATAAAGGTGGGATTATCGCCACTAGTGAAGGGGAGAGAAGGGGAGGGAAGGAGGATAAAGGAAAGGTCATTGTGTTGTCTTGAAAATCAGTGTTGACAGACGCGTGTAGACAAACAAGAGGAGAGAGAAAGAAAGAAAGGTTAGATTAAACGGCCCTGCTATTACTTGCATGTCTGGTTGTGTGTGTGTGTGTGTGTGTGTGTGTGTGTGTGTGTGTGTGTGTGTGTGTGTGTGTGTGTGTGTGTGTGTGTGTGTGTGTGTGTGTGTGTGTTTACATCAATTCTTTTCTCTCGCTTGCACACACACTAATCAGGACGTACTCATATTTCTATTGTTTGCGAGAGAGAGAGAGAGAGAGAGAGAGAGAGAGAGAGAGAGAGAGAGAGAGAGAGAGAGAGAGAGAGAGAGAGAGAGAGAGAGAGAATGATACTCACTTTATCACTCACCCTGCTGTTTTAACTTTTGTGGAATTTTTTAAATATGGCGCTAAATTCAACTGAACATGAATGTATTGAGTCCTTAAGAATGTTGCGGAGAAGAAGGAAGGAGAGGAAGGAGGAATAAGAGGAAGGAGACGAGGAGGAAGAGAGAAATGGGGAAAAGACAAGACTGGGACGAAGCTAAATCTTTATATGGAAATGCATCTTTAATCTTCTTTTGTTTTTGTTTTCATATAATGTGATCTTTATACAGAAAAGAAACATTGAATTGTATTGTTTTTGTTGTTCCTTGCTTTCTGTTTTTGTTTTTGTTTTATTATTGATCATCTTTCCCTTTTATTGTACCTTTTGTCATACCACGTCCCCTCCTCCTCCTCCTCCTCCTCCTCCTCCTCCTCCTCCTCCTCCTCTCCTCTCCTCCTAGCACCTGGTTGGCGGTAGGTTAGTGCCCCCTCAACACACACCTTTACCTGACCACATTATAGTCGTCCTCACCGGCAATAAAGTTCAATTACTCCTTCAGGAAGCGCTTAGTAGGACACCACAACTCCTCTACTCCTTCCCGTCCCTCTTCCTCTTCTTCCTTCATTCCTAAGAACACTCCTTCAATCCTTCACACTATGTATCTATCTGTATCTCTATCATTCCTATTATGCTTATATCTATTCCTCGCCTCCTTCTTTCTCCTCTCTTCTCTCCTTCTCTATTCTTCCTTCCTTCCTTCTTTCCGTCTTCCTCCGTTCCTGTGTATTAAAAAATGTGAGAATGAAAG
This sequence comes from Chionoecetes opilio, assembly GCA_016584305.1. Lineage (NCBI taxonomy): Eukaryota > Metazoa > Arthropoda > Malacostraca > Decapoda > Majidae > Chionoecetes > Chionoecetes opilio. The sequence continues at coordinate 121,137 of JACEEZ010001300.1, forward strand.
AACAGACGAAGAAGGAAAGTAGGAGATATAAGAGGGATACACATATATAGTTAAAAAAAAAAAAAAAATCATGTTACAAAGGTAAATGAAAAAGATTCTGAGTTATCTATCCCAGAACCGGACCTGAACTATACATGAGAGGTTCTTAATATTGCAGTAAACCTCATCTTTATGCGTCTACTGTGCTAAGTAAATAAAATGGCAGATATAGTATTGATATGAGACAGAGAATAGGGTTGTATCTCATCCCAATTGAGTTTGCAGGACAGACAAGTTTTTTTTTACATTACAAAGGACTGGCCAAGAGCAAAAAAACGAGGTAACAAAAAGTTCGCTTAGTTGCCAGTCCCTATAAAGAAGACAGTAAGAGGATAAACGAGCCAATTTAGTACGGCAGGTGTCTTGTCACTCCTCTCTTGAAAAGATTAAAGTCGTAGGAAAGTCACACATAAGAGCTCGAGAGAAACGACAAACTAATGAAGAAATATACGACAGACAGAGACACCAAACAGTCTCTGAGGAGGTGGATAATGATCAGTAATACATTAGATTGACAGCACATATTTCGATACAAGGACAGTGAGTTCTTATTGGTAAAATCTTATAATGTTGAATAGTGTTTAAAGGGAAAGTGATAAAATGTGCAGATAATTATGACCTTAGCATACACGTTGTTGTCGCGGTGTGTGTGTGTGTGTGTGTGTGTGTGTGTGTGTGTGTGTGTGTGTAAGTAAATAGTAAGTAAGTAAATATTTATTGCTATATAAACATACAAAAGCACAGAATTTTAATAATAGCATAATAGCAAGTGTCTGTCGAGCCGAAGCTCCCTGACAGGCAGATATAATTTAATATAGGTGCATTCAGACATGCCTAAACCCTAGCCTATAGCAAAAATTATCCTTGACAGTACTATGTTATGAATAGTAGTAAAAAAAAAAAAATAGTGTATGAATTATGTGTTATTACATAACTTATGCAAATGCAATAATAATAATAAAAAAAAAAAAATAATAAAAAATAAAAAGTAGTTAGTTTTGCAATGGTTATACATACTTGTTGAAATATCCCTGCTAAGAATTCTGAAGTATGAAATTTCTTATTTCCCTTTTGAATGCTAAATAGTTGTGTGAAGAATGTAGAATGCTAAGTGTGTGTGTGTCTGTGTGTATGTGTGCGTGCGGCGGCTGGTGATGAAAACTTAAAAAGACATGCTGAACCTATAATTAAGAAGGATCAGATAAGGCTTCCATGAATTAAATGGTGAAGCTAAACACTTTAGAAATAATATTGTGATAGCTTAGAGAGATGTAAGCGAGTATCACATATACAGAATATTTCTTTGCTGTGTTGTGGAGTTTGTT
>JACEEZ010001300.1:127500-155000 GCA_016584305.1 Chionoecetes opilio
AAATGACGATAATATTTGCTAAACGAAAGAAGAGAATCGTACGAGAGAGAGAGAGAGAGAGAGAGAGAGAGAGAGAGAGAGAGAGAGAGAGAGAGAGAGAGAGAGAGAGAGAGAGAGAGAGCAATCATAAATAACTAAACACTACTAATTTGTGTTTGCGCACACGTACATATTACTTGTTGGCCTTAATATCTTGATAACCACTTCAAAATTCTGATAAAAGCCATCACCATTAATAATTCAACAGTAGGGAGAGGGCAGGGAGGAGGGACAGAGAGGGGGAAGGGATAGAGGGTAGGGAGGAGGGATAGAGGGCAGGGACGAGGGCGAGGAGGAAGAAAAAAAAACAGAATGCACTGATCGCCTGCCGCACACCAGAACATCATTAACTAAAATCTACAACATATCAAAACGAGCCCCGTCACTACTTAATCGTATGAATCAGCAAATGAATCTAATGTTGAAGGAACGTAAATATAAGAGACTTCAACAGCACTAAGGAACGAGAAAGGTATAAGGGGAGGAAAAAATTGTATTAAGATTGTAAGTCGATACATGTAAACACCGCTGAAGGCACACGAGTCATCAGAGATCTATTAAGTGTTTGGGAGTCTGAAGAAATATAATGAGTGACTCTGATTGGTTCTGATAAATGTGACGTGTCGAGTGCTTGTCCAATCAGGGAATGTGACTAGATAAAGAGTTGATGACATGCCTCCAGCTGTCCTCCAATCACAGGCGAGAGAAATGAGTTGACGGTGATGAGAAGAGGATGATGAGATGAATATGAATGGTGTTACACGCACATCACACGAGAAGCAAGGAAAGAGAGAGAGAGAGAGAGAGAGAGAGAGAGAGAGAGAGAGAGAGAGAGAGAGAGAGAGAGAGAGAGAGAGAGAGAGAGAGAGAGAGAGAGAGAGAGAGAGAGAGAGAGAGAGAGAGAGAGAGAGAACTAAATACGATAAATGACGCCATCTCACTTATTGAAATTGATCACGTTCACATCACAAAAATGTCAAAATAACTGAACAGAAAATAGTTTACTTGACCATTTATATATTTTTTTTTTATTAATTGATCATTTGTACTGTGCTTGCCTTTTGGTTTATCGACAACTATATATAATTCATCTTTCTGTTCAAATATAAACAACTTTTGAAAATTGATAAAAAGATAAAGCACCATGAATTGACTAAATTCTTTTGCATTTCCTTGACACTGAGGAAAGGAGGGAGAGAGGGAGGAAAGGAGGGAGAGAGGAAAGGGAGGAAGGGAGAGGGAGGAAAGGAGGGAGAGAGGGAGGAAGGGAGGGAGAGAGGGAGGAAAGGAGGGAGAGAGGGAGGAAAGGAGGGAAGATTTGTAAGGAAGTGGGAGGGAAGTATATGGAGAGAACAAGAGGGAGGGAGATGTTACGAGGGTCCAGAATGAAGAAAAGGAGGAGATATGGCCATGTAAGAGAGAGAGAGAGAGAGAGAGAGAGAGAGAGAGGAGAGAGAGAGAGAGAGAGAGAGAGAGAGAGGAGGGAGAGATGCTTTAATGAAGAATAGGAGGAGAAATTGGCAAGATAAAAGAGAAGAGGAATCAGGAGGAGGAGGAGGGAGGGGGAGCAGTGACGATAATAATTGTAGTAATTGTTGTGGCGATGGTGGTGGTTACTGGTGGCGCGTTAGTGGTGGTAGTCGTGGCTATGAACAGATAATGGTGGTAGTCGTGGTAGTAGTAGAGGCTTATGGATATACTGCCGATGGTGGTAGTTATAGTGATGGTAGTGATTGTTGTTGTTTTGGGTAAAATAAATGTTGATAGTTGTGTTTATTATGATTGTTTTGAAGTTAGTTATAAAAATAGCATGAGAGGATTCGTATTAATGTTGGTGGTGTTAATTGTGGTGATGGTGGTGGTGTTAATTGTGGTGATGGTGGTGGTGTTAATTGTGGTGATGGTGGTAGTGGTTATGGTGACAGTCTATAACTGAGGTACTTTTAATGGTGTTGAAGATAGTGGTGACATGAATAGTGATGTTGGTAGTGTAGACTGTGGTGTAAGTAACAATAGCAGAAGTTGCAGTAGCAGTGATTGTGGTGACTGTGGTGTTAGTAGTAGTAGTAGTAGTAGTAGTATCAATAACACCAGGAACAGTGATATTGGTGGTGGTGATGGTGGTGATGTTAAGATATACAAACCAGTAAGAGGAGACCCGTGGGGATGCAGATGATGATGGTGATGATAGTGGTGGTGATGATGATGGAGTTAGTGGTATCATTAACAGCACCAATATTATAAACCTTACTTCTTGTATTATCATTGCCTCTGACGGCGGTGGTGGGGGTGGTGTTGGTGGAGTTACTGATATTACAAGCCTTACTTCTGACGGCGGCGGTGGTGGTGGTGGTGGTAGTGTTAGTGGTATTATTAGCCGCACTAGTATTACAAGCCTTACTTCTGACGGTGGTAGTGATAGTGGTGATGAAGTTACTGGTATTATTAGCAGCACTAGTATTACAAGCTTTACTGATGGTGGTAGTGATGGAGTTACTGGTATTACAAGCTTACTGACGGCGGTGATGGTGGTGGTGGTGATGGAGTTACTGGTATCACAAGCCTACTGACGGCGGTGGTGGTGGTGGTGATGATGGAGTTAGTGGTATTATTAGCCGCACTAGTATTACAAACCTTACTGACGGTGGTGGTGGTGTTGGTGGAGTTACTGGTATTACAAGTCTTAGTTCTGGTGGTGGTGATGGGGTTAGTGGTATTATTAGCTACACCAGTATTACAAGCCTTACTTCTGACGGTGGCGGTGTTGGTGGTGGTGATGATGGTTTTACTGGTATCACAAGCCTTAGTTCTGACGGTGGCGGTGGTGGTGGTGGTGGTGATGGTTTTACTGGTATCACAAGCCTTAGTTCTGACGGTGGCGGTGGTGGTGGTGGTGGTGGTGTTGGTGTTGGTGGTGAGGCCAAGACCCGGGTAGTGGTAAGCAGGTCGTGGCCCGCGGAGGTGCTGGCTGGACTTTGTGTGTCAGGCGGGTCGTCCATCAAGCCTCACTGTGACCCGCGCCCCCACACTGGTCATTTGGCCCAAGAGTTACGCACATAAGCAGGCGGCCGAGACTTGCTTTCAGAAATTACATCCTTGACTTTAAATGAACGAGTAACAGTATACCATCCAGTTTGTGCGAGGGTGGAGTTCAGGTCTCTGCGCTCTCTCTCTCTCTCTCTCTCTCTCTCTCTCTCTCTCTCTCTCTCTCTCTCTCTCTCTCTCTCTCTCTCGCTCTCGCTATCGCTCTCGCTCTCTCCTCTCTCTCTCTCTCTCTCTCTCTCTCTCTCTCTCTCTCTCTCTCTCTCTCTCTCTCTCTCTCTCTCTCTCTCTCTCTCTCTCTCTCTCTCTCTCTCTCTCTCTCTCTCTGGTAAATTAGGGTGTGGTTAATGGTTAGAAGTGGGTGTGGTGACGTGTGGTAAGGGTTGGGGTGTGGTGGAGGGGGGTTGAAGGGTGGAGAGGTATTGTTTAGGTGGTGGATGATGGATGTGGATTATATAGGAATGATGGAAGTCAAATATGTGAGGCGTCTGGGGGGGAAAAAATGTATCACAACTGCATAACAAAAGCTACTATGTCACGTGACTTTAACACCTGTGGAGCGCGTGCCTCCCCCAACACTTGTGAATGAGAACCTCCTACCCCCTCCCCTCCTTCCCCACCTCCCCTCCACCTTCCACACACTCCCCCCTCCTTCATTCCACTCTCCTCTGACATCAATCAACTTCTATTCCTCCCACACCTGTCGGCACCTCCAACACATCCTCCCCACACATCACATGTCAATCCACCTACCACGCCCCCAACATCTGCAAAAACCTACCGCCCCAACCCCTATCTCACTTCATATGCATCACCTCTCTCCCTTTTCCACATCTTACCCTTTCCCCTCCCCTCCCTTTCAAGTTTTCCACACTCACACACCATAAGAGATATTTACCTAACGCTAAACACACTCTTACTCCTCTTCCCCTTCACCTCCCCTTCTTTCTCCCTCCCACCCCTTCTTTCCTCACCTTTCTCACCTTTCTCACCCCTTTCCTTCTATCCTGTCATATGTTACTTTAGTTAAGCACTCCTACCTGTCCACACACCTGTCTTTTCTTCCTCTCCTTCCCTCCATCCTTCCCTCCCAACATACCTTCTTCCCTCCTTCTCTCCTTCTCTCCCTCCCTCCCTCCTCTTACCCTCTTCCCTCCCTCCCTCCCTCCCTCCCTCCCTCCCTCCTATTTCCTCCTAATTCCCTCTCAAACCTCGACAAGTGAAGGATATTTATATTAAAGCTTCCCTATTTTTAATCTTGAGTTTGACTTATCTGTATCATCAAGTGTCGTTTTCGTCTTAAACTAATAACAATTTTTGTCAAAGTTGAAGTGGCAATAAAAACTTGCTCAGAACACGCACGAGGTCTTAAGTGGCGTGTAAGTCAGTATGTTTGTGCGTGTGTGTGTGTATGTGTGTGTGTGTGTGTGTGTGTGTGTGTGTGTGTTGTGTGTGTGTGTGTGTGTGTGTGTGTGTGTGTGTGTGTGTATGTGTGTGTGTGTGTGTGTGTGTGTGTGAAGGGGAAAAAAACCCATGAAACTCACTTCAGATAAAAACACAAATAGAGAAAATGTTTATATAAGTTGAGGCCTAGATAAGATTGTGAGAGAGAGAGAGAGAGAGAGAGAGAGAGAGAGAGAAAGAGAGAGAGAGAGGGGGGGTAGAGTTAGAAGGTCCTGCTCTCTATGTACTTACTAGCCATGCGTCATCATTACACTCAGATCACAGACGAGCTGCCGTGTGGAAGAGAGAGAGACCGCGTTGAGCCGCTTGTTTTAACTCCACTTGCCTTTTTTTCTTCTCTCTCTCACACACACACTCTCTCTCTCGCTCTCTCTCTCTCTCTCTCTCTCTCTCTCTCTCTCTCTCTCTCTCTCTCTCTCTCTCTCTCTCTCTCTCTCTCTCTCTCTCTAATCTTGGGTGTGTTGGGAGAGAGGACGGTCACCTTTCCCTGAAGCAATGTAAAGAAAAAATAATTTGATAAAAATATAGCAATCACAAAGGGTTTGATGCTTGAGAGAGGGGAGAGAGAGAGAGAGAGAGAGAGAGAGAGAGAGAGAGAGAGAGAGAGAGAGAGAGAGAGAGAGAGAGAGAGAGAGAGAGGAGGAGAGAGAGAGAAAGAGAGAGAGAGAGAGGCGGGGGGAGGAGGGGGCACTAGTCATCATCTGGTTGCAACATCCTTTCATGTTTCTGTACAACACACATCATAAAAAGAGAAAATAATTAAAGAATATCACCACAAAACATGACTCAAGGTTTGATATGTTGTTATTTAGGCAACACAAGTAACTATCACATCGCTCTCTCTCTCTCTCTCTCTCTCTCTCTCTCTCTCTCTCTCTCTCTCTCTCTCTCTCCTCTCTCTCTCTCCTCTCTCTCTCTCTCTCTCTCTCTCTCTCTCTCTCTCTCTCTCTCTCTCTCCCTTACTAGCTAACTACCAATAACAAGTAAACTTTAAAGTGTCTATCAGTAGTTACAGGTGCTCTCAGGGATTTTTACCGTTGCAACTTTGTCAGATTCTCCAGATGTGATTATTTGGCCAAGGACCCCACGTTCTGATTTCCTCGGCCAACCATCAGCGTGCGTGTGTATCATTATCTCCTGGCCAGCATGTCTTGTAGCATCCTATTATCTCTCGTGCTTCTTTGCCTTATCTCCAGGCTTCTGTGATCCAGTAAATGAGAGAGAGAGAGAGAGAGAGAGAGAGAGAGAGAGAGAGAGAGAGAGAGAGAGAGAGAGAGAGAGAGAGAGAGAGAGAGGTATATGTGGGTGCTCGAGTGAGTGAGTGACGGAGTCCAGTTCCTCTCATACGTTTTTGTGACCTTAGTGAAGCTTGACCTCCTTTATTTAGGGTGTGTCCGGGAGGGGAAGGTCAGAAGGGAGATAGGATGGGAAGGAGTGAGGCAACAGTTTAATATAGTGATTATGGGAAGTAATAAAAGGGCTGTACAAGAGTTAAAAGACGAGACAAGTGAGAGGTTGCATAACGCAGGTACACATTTTAGTGTCGCTGCAGCCTTGGGTCCAGCCTTGTAGCACAGTGTAGAGGGGGAAGACGAGGAAGAAAACCGTATAATAGTGTAAGGCAGGTATTAAGAGACACTCAGTATAAATCTCTTAACCCGTACAGCCATTCCCTTCAAAGTTAAATCAAAGGGAAAAACAAAGATGAATAAAATAGTCTCCTCGTTGGACTGATACATGTTTAAGTAAGTCATTATTTTGGTGTTTCAAGGTCATTAAAGTTGTAGCACACACACACATACACATACACACACACACACCACACACACACACACACACACACACACACACACACACACACACACACACACACACACACACACACACACACACAGCTCAAGGCAGACAGGGTGGAGGGGAGAGCGGAGGGGAGGTGGTAGCGTGTTGACTTTCACCGCAGAGTCCCCAGTGTGTTAATTGTCCGGTCACCCTCAGTCTCCTCAGGGCAGTGGAGGCTAGACTGACCCGGGAACCTTTCTTGTTATTTCTTTGTGCGTGGGTGTGGTGGGGAAGGAGGAGGGGGGAATGGGTAGGTATGGGAGGAGGGGGAGAGGGAGGGTGCATGGGTATGTATGAAGGAGGGGGGGAGGGGGGGTGCATGGGTAGATATGGGAGGAGGTAATGGCAGGGAGGAGATAGGAGACAGTGGGGAAGGTTGTATGGCAAGGGTGTGGGTGTATTTAGGGTGGGGAGGTGTGTGTGCGTGTGTGGGTGTGTAAGAGAGAGAGAGAGAGAGAAAGGGGGGGTGGGGGGTTGGAGCACAGGTGGGGCTGATGATGGAGAAGGTAGGGGAGGAGGAGGGTTGTGTTGTGGGTAGTGGAGGGTGGAGGAGGAAGAGTGAGTTGGGGTCAGGTTTGTGCTTCATTGCTTTTTTTTGTTGACAATGATTATATTTTTTTGAGAATTGTGTCTCAAGTGCATGGGTGTGGCGGAGAGAGAGAGAGAGAGAGAGAGAGAGAGAGAGAGAGAGAGAGAGAGAGAGAGAGAGAGAGAGAGAGAGAGAGAGAGAGAGAGAGAGAGAGAGAGAGAGAGAGAGAAAGCTATGTATCAGTCCGTCAAGCTCAGGTGTGTTGGGTATAATGAGTCCGGTTACCTGTCACATACCTAATTAGTCTGTGTTACCTGAGGAGGCTCCCGGCTGTGCGTCATCACATGTTAATCCCAAGCTTTACAATGTGCTGTGCCTATTTGCCCCATTCTTACCTTTTCCTCTCTTCTATTTTTCCCCTCTACCCTACCTTTTCCACTACCTATTTTTCTCCCTTCTATTCTCCCCTCTATTTCCCCTCTTTTCCCCCTCACCTCTATTTCACCCCCTCTATTTTCCCCTCTGTTTTACCCCTATATTTTCCCTCTCTATTTTCCCCCTATATTTTTTTTTACCTATATTTACCCTCTATTTCCCCCCTCTATTTCCCCTCTATTTCCCCCTTTATTTCCCCCCTATATTTTCCCCTCCAGTATCCCACTCTATTTCCCCCCCTCTATTTCCCCCTCAATTTCCCCCTCTATTTATCCTTCCCCTCTATTACTTCATACTTTCATTTCTTACTTCCATAACCTTCTTACCTTTTTTTTCCCCTCCTTTTTTCCCCTTTCCATTTTACCTCATCTCATCTCATTTCATTTCATTAGCTCATTTCATAACTCATTTGCCATAAGATACAACTAACCAATCCAACCTTCCAAGAATTTCAATTTTCTCTTCTTAACTTTCTTTCTCAACTTTTTGCTGCTTCTATTATTTTCGTTCTATTTCTCGATTATTTGTAAGTTTTCATTGACTTGTTCTTCTTGGATTGTTTTTCCTTTTTATTTTGTTGCATTCATATTTTTGTATCACCTTTTTTTTCTCGCTTTATGATAAAGTTTTCCTAGATTTCTCCTCATGCCCCTCTAGAATTTCTCCTCTTGTCTTTACTTCCTCTCCTCCTCCTCCTCCTCCTCCTCCTCCTCCTCCTCCTCCTCCCCCCTCCCACCCACCTACTAGTCATCATTCTAAGAAATCAGTATTGCCAACACCAACACCACCACAGTTTCTACCATGAACACCAAATTGAATGAACATCTATTGCGTCATATCACTTATCAGTAAATAAAACTAGGAAAAAAATTGTGTCTTGTTGATATTTCGTTCTGTCTGAATTATATCAAGTTTTTATGACGAGAGTCCCAATAATAGAGAAGAGGAGGAGGAGGGTAGAAGGAGGAGGAGGAGGAGGAGGAGGAGGAGGAGGAGGAGGGGTAGGGTAAAGAGGAGGCAGGAGGAGGGGTAAAAGGAGGAGGAGGAGGAGGAGGAGGAGGAGGGGGGGGAGAAAAGGGGGAGATAGAGAATGGGAGGAAGACTTATGCAATACCTGAATGTTTTAAAGTCAGAGGTAAACAGTAAACACGTTCTTATGTATGCAGATGTTTGTGTTTTCATGTTCTCTTACGCAACTACACACACACACACACACACACACACACACACACACACACACACACACACACACACTTAGGCTACTCCGTAGTGTAGGGGTAGCACGCTCGGTTCACAACCGAGAAGTCCCGGGTTCGATCCCCGGGCGGAGCGGAAACATATGGGCTGTTTCCTTAAAACCCGAGCCCCTTTCCACCCAGCAGTGAATGGGTACCGGGTGTTAGCCGGGGTTTGTGACCTGCTCTCCGGGGTGCTGGCTTCGGCCAAAACTAAGCACTAAGGATGAATGATAAAAATGTTGATATGGAGACTGGGCCATACGAGCGTTGCTCAGGCCCTGTAAAATACAACTAGATGAATACAACTAGATGAATACACACACACACACACACACACACACACACACACACACACACACACACGGAGAGAGAGAGAGAGAGAGAGAGAGAGAGAGAGAGAGAGAGAGAGAGAGAGAGAGAGAGAGAGAGAGAGAGAGTAATAACAGCCGCGGGTCACCTGTAATTAAGAGTAATGAGGTCACGTAGCCACCTGGTGTCACGTGTCCTGATAAGTGTCGCGAGCCTGGAGGCGAGGCGGAGGCTGGCCATCCGTCACCCATTAGTGGAGGGGAAGGCGGTGGCGGTGGTGGTGGTGGTGCAGCTATTAATAATGGTGTTGAACGTGCTGAGTTTTTCTGACTTACTTTTTTTACTAATTGACACCGAGTTTCTTTTTCTTTGGGGTATTTATTTATTTATTTTTGTCTTTTTTTTCGTTTTCATTTTTTCGTGATCTCTTATCATCGTTATCGATTAATGTTAATTGAAGAAATGGTAAGATGATAAATATAATTAAAGAGAAGTATAGCCTATACGTATGTACATATTTTGATCCGAAAATCCCTTTTCACTCTAAATTCCACACATATATTCAAGGAGAGAGATTTTTTTTATAGTCATTGGCTCAAAAAATTATGGTTTCCTTGACGCATAATGTATAAATAAACTTTAAAAATTCCTGTCGACATTACACCAGAAAATTCGAGTAACATGAATTTCAAGGATAATCTTGCAAAGAACAGGTTGTGACAGAAATATTGAAAACTGGTTATGTCTGCGGACGAAGAGTGAGCTGGCGAAGACGAGATGGTTAACCCTTTGAGGCCCACAGCGTAATTTCCTTTCTAATTTAGGAACCATTAGACAACTTTAATGAATATAAGCAATTGTTTATAGATATGACCTGTTTAATATCCATGTCCACTAGCTAACTTGGTATATTTAGCTACTTTTCGTAATTTTATGGCTAACAATAGACGATTTTATATAGCAAAGGAAAGATCTGGGTGTGAAGGGGTTAAACGTGGCGATTAAGAAGGAAGAAGGCGAGGAAAATAAAGGCAAAAGAACATAATAGAAAGAAGAATCGGGAAAGAAAGTGTACCGCTGAGAGACAAAACTTATACTGAGACAATGCTGAGGTAGATGATAAAGCAGAAGTAAGGAAGAAGAGGAGATGGAGGAGGAAGAGGTGGAGATGGTTAATAACGAGAAAAAAAATGTGGTGGTGGTGGTGGTGGTGGTGGTGGTGGTGGTGAAGGACAGAAAAAAGATGAGGAAGAGGGACAGAGGGAGGGTTGGTATGCCTGGTAGGGGGCGGGGGGGAGGGATGACTTGCACGACCATGATTGTTGACACTGTGACGGTGACGACAGGTAGCTAGTCCTCCTCCTCCTCCTCCTCCTCCTCCTCCTCCTCCTTTACCTGTGTCTCCTCTCATTATATTGCATCCCCTCTTCCCTTCCTTCTTGCTTAGTAATTGTTTGTTTTCCTACCGTGGCTGCAAATATTAATCTTCATTCTCTCTACTTTATAAATCACCTCCCTTTTAACCTTAATATATTGCCCTTCTTCCGCCACTAACATATTATTCTTCCAGTACTTGTCGTAGTATTATATTTTCCGTTATATTCCTTTCTTGTTATTACGGCACCAGTGTAAAGTACATGAATAATGATGAAAAAAGAGGCTCTGTCCTACAATATTTCAATTTGTCTTATATTTCTATGTGATTTTATTAATACGACTAAATCCTTGAGTGCTTTGAGTTTTTACTAGACTTTTTTTTTTTTTTTTTTTTTTTTATGTATCACAAGGAACTGGCCAAGGGCACAAAAAAAATGGGTAACACAAAGCCCGCTTAGTTGCCAGTCCCTATAAGGAAGACAGTAAGAGAATAAAATAAAAACAGAGGGGTAGGCCAATTTAGATCGGGATTTAGTACTAGACTGTATCTACTACTACTACTACTACTACTACTACTACTATTACAACTATACTGCTACTACTACTACTACTACTACTACTACTACTACTACTACTACTATTACTACTACCACTACTACTACCACTATTACAACTATACCGCTACTACTACTACTACTACTACTACTACTACTACTACTACTACTACTACTACTACTACTACTACTACTACCACTATTACAACTATACTGCTACTACTACTACTACTACTACTACTACTACCACTATTACAACTATAATGCTACTACTACTACTACTACTACTACTATACTACTACTACTACTACTACTATACTACTACTACTACTATTACAACTATACTACTACTACTACTACTACTACTACTACTACTACTACTACTACTACTACTACTACTACTACTACTACTATTACAACTATACTACAACTATACTACTACTACTACTACTACTACTACTACTACTACTACTACTACTACTACTACTACTACTACTACTACCACACGCACACACTGTCCTGTTATTCTTCTTGATGATGATCCGGAAACATCAATTTGCTTAGCGGATAATTTAACCCGGATACTCGAACATCCGGATAAATAAATATACACCGTAGAGCGTCGCCTAGCCAATACCCGACCCGGAATTATGGGAGGAAGAGAGAGTGTTGGGGGTGTGTGTTTGAGGGTGATGGAGGGAGGAAAAATGGAGAGAACGAGAGGTGATGGAGAGAGATAGAAGGAAGCAGATGATGGAGAGGGAGAAGAAGGAAGCCGGTGATGGAAAAGGAAGAGGAAAGGGAAGGGGAGGGAGGAGGAAGGGATGGTGATAAGGCTACTACTAAATGGTGATAATTTATAGGAACTTGTTTTTAAAGAGAGATGTGAAGGGTTGTGTTATTATCGTGTAATTGTGGATTTTTTTTACGGTGGCGTGGAGGAGGAGGAGGAGGAGGAGGAGGAGGAGGAGGAATAGTTGCCTGATGTAGGTAAATAGGTACGAGCAAAGCAGTTGTGGGAAAAGACTTGATTTTTCGCCGAAAGAGTAACATAAATAGATTGGTGTTGTCATCATCATTATGAAAGGCATTATTATGAGAGAGAGAGAGAGAGAGAGAGAGAGAGAGAGAGAGAGAGAGAGAGAGAGAGAGAGAGAGAGAAGAGAGAGAGAGAGAAGAGAGAAGAGAGAGAGAGAGAGAGAAGGGGAGAAAAGGATAGAGGAGAGAGAGAGAGAGAGAGTGAGAGAGAGAGAGAGAGAGAGAGAGAGAGAGAGAGAGAGATAGACAGACGGACGGACGGACAAAAGGTGCATTCAGATTCACAATGAGATACAGTCGGACACACACACACACACACACACACACACACACCACACACACACACACACACACACACCACGTAGCCTCTGTAACTCAGCTTGTAACATGTTTCCTTAGTATGAGACACCAAGATGGAAGGATAAAAAGAAGAAATGAATCTCTCTTCAATTCATTTAGTATAGTTCTCTTTAAGTAAATACGTAACGAGGTCGTCTTTTGTTCTTGTATGCAAGGAAGGAGGAAGGGAGGGGGGGAGGGAGAAGCGGAATTTATTGCCTTTGATTGTGTATGTGTGTGTGTGTGTGTGTGTGTGTGTGTGTGTGTGTGTGTGTGTGTGTGTGTGTGTGTGTGTGTGTGTGTGTGTGTGATTAGTGCCATACTAACACTCCCCTCGCCCTGCCAGGACCGGCAAGGCAACGTCCTCCACAGCTGGCACATGATGAGTCCCGAGGAGGAGACGCTGGTGCTGCGGCAGTTCCTCAGGTTCGGGGAGACGCGCGCCATCGCCCAGCAGCTGCTGCAGCACGACGGTTCCTCGCCGCGGCCTGACCTTCCGCCTTCCCTCAGGGACCACCGCGACCCTCTGAGGGAAAGAGACCCCCTCAGGGACTCCCTTAGGGACCTTCATCGCGACACCCATCGAGAGCCTCTTCGAGATCCACTTCGTGATCCTCTTCGAGATTCTCTTCGTGACCCTCTTCGTGACCTGCATCGGGACCCTCATAGGGATCTGCGGGACCTTCGGGAAAGGGACCCCGTCAGGGACTTCAGGGAGGAGCGAGAGGAGCCCCCGCGGTCCCAGCCGTCCCACCACCACCACCCGCTCCACCACCCCCACCAGCCCGACCTGGGCAAGATGGATCCGGAAATTAAGAAGTTTTTGGAGAGAACTAACATGTTATTCAGCCCCTTTATGCGAGGGGAGCCAAGCTCCCTCCTGCGACCGCCGCACCCCGGTGGTCCCCCAGGGTTGCCTCACGCACCGCCACCCCTGTCCGCGACATCCCTCTCCAACTTGTTGGCCGTGGCCAATCCCTCGCTGGCCACGTCGCTGCTGGCCAACCCGCAGCTGGCTTCCTCCGCGCTCTCCATGCTGCGTCTACCCGTACCGCCCGTCTCGCTACCCAACATCTCCCCAAATGGCTCCCTCCCCAACAGCTTCGGCTCCCCCACTAGTCCTATCGGCGGCTCCCCGCTCAATCGGCTGCAGAGCATGCAACCTTACGACATTCGGAAGGAGCGGCAGAGCCCCAGCCCAGCAGGAAGGGGGGAACCCTCTCTATGCCATGGCGGGAGAGGAGGTGGCGTGACCAGTCCAGCCAGCAGCGGTGGGGGCGGTGTGCAAGTGAACTGCAGCAGCGGCACTGTCACGCCCCTTGCGGCATCTGGTGGCCACCCGCCACCACCCACGCCTGTTTCCATCAACAGCGACCCGCCCACCGACTACACAAGTGACGATGACGAAATATCCTTTTCCGCTTCAACCACTGCCCTTAATTTATGTACAACATCCACTACTGTGGCCACCAGCTCCACCTCAACCACCCTTCATATGCCTCCTCGGCCACATTCCCCTGGATGTGGAATGAACACGCCGGGAAAAAGATCCTGGAACCCAATAAACTTGGGCACGTCGCTCATTAATCCCGTGACGGGCAAGAAGCGGGTGCAGTGTAACGTTTGTTTGAAGACCTTCTGTGACAAAGGCGCCCTCAAGATCCACTTCTCGGCAGTTCACCTCCGGGAGATGCACAAATGCACGGTGGAAGGCTGCAACATGATGTTCAGTTCACGCCGCTCCCGCAACCGACACTCTGCCAACCCAAACCCCAAGCTGCACACGCCACATGTGCGCCGCAAGATATCCCCGCACGACGGCCGTACCAGCGGGGCGCACCCGGTGGTCCCTCCACATCTGGCCGCCCAGAGCTTCCAGCCTCCCGCTGGCTTCCCTCCACTCGGCTCCTTCCCTGGGCACTGTGGGCAGTTCGGTGGCATCAATCCTTTGACTGGGCTGCCCTTTATTCCGCCGCCAGCCTCCACCCCTGAGGACTTGCACAAGCAGGCGTTGGAATTGCAGCGCCGCACGCTGGAGATGCAGCATGCCATGGGGAAAAGCTCGTTAGATCTGACCATGAGGAGCCGCGAAGAGGGACTTTGGCGCGGCGACTACGGCTTCCACCACAGTGGACTGATGGGAGATGAGATGGGTATAGGAGAAAGAATTCACGCAGAAATTAGCGAACAGAAGCGTGGGCGAAGCGACGACGATTATCACACTAATAACAATCTGGACGCCGACGTGGATGACGACAGCATGAGCGTGGACGCCCACAGCATGAAGGGCGAAGGCATGGCCGCCTCACCTTGTGCAAACAAGAGAAAACGAAAGAATCAAAACCCTACCAAGTTTGCCTTCAGACTGGAGGACGATGATTTGATCTCAACCGACGATGATGACGATGATGATAACGACGACGACCTGGACGACATAGATGCGAAAGATTCTGAGGACGACAAGAACGAGGACAAGGAGTTGGATGCTATGAGCGATGATGACGACGACACTGATGACATTGTGAAGGGGGGATCTTCTCTCCACTCAGGCGGCGACAAAACAAAAAACGACAAAGACTCGGACGGAAGTACCCGCAAAGTATCGTCGAGTAGTTTCGACGAGACGGTGGAAACGTCCAATGCGCTGCGGCACCTTGAGGACCTCTCAAGGGGCCACTTCGCTCACCTCGCCGGCGCGTTGCCCCCAAACGCGTCGGCGTCACTCGGCCTCCAGATGACGCCTTCAGGCAACGGCGTCAATTCTTCGAGTCCCAGGCCGAGTGACCGAGACAGCGAGAGGGACTCCAACCCAGACTCCCACTCCGAGGACTCCGACGGGGGGTATCAGTTTGGCGAGGGTGGGTTTCTGAGCAGCCTCAACATCCCCATCGACAAGGAGAACCCACGCCGCTGCATCGCGTGCGGCAAAATATTCCAGAATCACTTCGGCGTGAAGACGCACTACCAGAACGTGCACCTCAAGCTGATGCACAAGTGCACGGTGGATGGATGCAACGCCGCCTTCCCCTCCAAGAGGAGTCGGGACAGGCATTCCTCCAACCTCAACCTCCACCGCAAGCTACTTTCCACCTCAGCGGACGGCCCCGGCTTCCCGTCCCTCACCTTCCCCGGCCTCCCCTTCAATCCCGCCCTCAACCCCGAGCTGCTGGCGCGCCTGTACTCCGACCCCAGTGGCCTGCCGCTGGGCCTTGAGGCTCTCAAGGCCCACATCCCGACTTCATTAGCGGAGTCCTTGTTTAATGGCGACCGTGGTCCCGGTGGCATTGGTGGGGACGGCAACGGGACTAATGGGAACGGAGGTGGTGGCTTACCCCCCACCACCCACCCGCCGCATCACTTCTTCCTTCCTAATCTCCTTCCTCACTTCGCGGCAAATAATAATCTGCCTGGCACTGAGAGGAAAGACCGCTCCTGCACCCCTTCGCCCCAGCCCATCACTCCTCCCACCACCAACTCACCTCCCACAACAGGGCCTCCGGCAGGCGAGGCCTCTACGCCTCCTCCGCAGCCCCTGGAAACCTCCGCTCCCGCCACAACCACCACCACCACCAACACCACCACCTCCTCCATCTCCTCCACCGGCAGTGTAGCAGATGAAGAAGTTGAGGAGTGGGTTTACAACCTGGAATACGATCTGCCCTCGCCAGACCGCGAGGGCAACATGCCCTGCAAGTTTTGTCACAAGACCTTCGAGGATGGCGTGGGTCTCAAGAGTCACTATGATGAGGCGCACGCCGCCGATATGTTCCGATGCACCGTGAGCGGCTGTAATAAAGTGTTCAGCTCGCGCCGCAAGCGCAACTCCCACTCCCTCAACGAGGCCCTTCACCAGCACCCACCAGAGTGCGCGGGGACGACGTGATGACCTCGTCTCCCGTGTCTCCTGTGGCGGTGTCCTCACGGATACCCCCCAGACCTCTCCCCCGCTGTATAAATGTATAAATGTGCCAATGTTTCACGTCTTATTTATACGTAGTGGTGTTAGAGCGGCCAGTGTGGCCCGTGTGTACATGGCCCGGCTCCGGAGGCCCTGAGGTCACTCGCTGCTTGCTGTGTCGTGCGCCCCGCTCCCCCCACCCCCTCCCTTGGACGCTGCCTACCCAGGTCCTGCAAGGTCTCTGGGGCTTCCGTCATAGGGGTTCAGGCCCTAGAAACTTTATCGTGGCCGCCCCTGGGCCGCTGCAGCGCCGCACCCTAGTGACTGTGGCCGAGGCGCCGAACAGAGACTCGCGCCCGTGGCCGAGGTGCTGTGAGTCGTCTTAACGCTGAACAACTTAGAGCTGCATTAATGTTCTCAGGATTCTTTGTGAATCGTTTTTGCATACCAACGAGTTGGTATCCAAGAGTCAGTGTTCATTTATTTTGTGTATTTGTAAAACTGATTTTTTTTTTGGTTCATCCATTGCTATAAATGTGGGTTTTATACTGTGACTTCCTCTGTCATCTCTGTAATGGTGCTATATTTTAGTTGGCACATCCATGTCTCGAGTTACGTACAATTTTGGTTGATAAGTTCACTCTTCCTCCCGTGTGGTCGCCCAGACGGCGCGCCCACCGCCTGCGGCTGGCGCCTTCGAGGGGCATACTCCCCTCGCCGAGTCCCGGTGCATTGCGCGGCCGTGGGGTGGTTGGGGGCGCCGCGGGGGACGGGGGGGTCAGGGGCACCCTGGAAGGCGGCCTCATATTAGGCCCTTCTGTCCCTCACTCTAGTCCACCTGCTCTCTCTTTCTCCGTATTTTCTCCAGCTTTACTTCTCATGACATTTCCAATACCTCTTTTCTTTTTTGTCTATCTACCTTTAGACCTATCTATCTGCATCTATTTTTGGATCTGTCAATCTATCTATCCATCTTTCCATTCACTTATAATTTTCTATCTCAAGAGACTGATGACAAGACAATCAACAGTGTGAAATTAGCCAAAGAATAATTTGTTCTTTATGTTCCCTTTGGGTTACGTTGCCTGTTTCTCCTCCGGCTGGCGGCGGCGAGTGGTGGTGACGGCGGCGACCCCGACGACCTCTCGTTGCAACTCCCTCCTGGTGTTGTAAAGCCAAGTCGTTACCACTTTGCCAAACGAGATGGTGCATCGTTTGGTATAGGTAGTCTCTCTCTCTCTCTCTCTCTCTCTCTCTCTCTCTCTCTCTCTCTCTCTCTCTCTCTCTCTCTCTCTTTTCTCTCTCTCTCTATCTTAACCCACTAACCAGTCAAGCCTGGACCGGTACAGAATTTTTTTTACATACATTTGTAATTTAGTCACATAATATAAGGTTTGAAGAGGGTTAAGATTTTTATAGTTTATAGAGCGATCTCTCTCTCTCTCTCTCTTCCTCTCTCTCTCTCTTTTCTCCTCTCCTTCTCTCTTCTCTCTCTCTCTCTCTCTTTATCAGCCAATGCGGGAGGAAGACCACAAGGAGGAGAAAGAGCGAGGTAATGTTTATAAAGAAACTAAAAAATAAATTATTGAGAGAAAATGAGAGCGTAGACTACCATAAAACTAGCGGTCCAGCCGGGTCAGCTGACGTACTTGCTTTCTTCTCTCTTTCTCTCTCTCTCTCTCTCTCTCTCTCTCTCTCTCTCTCTCTCTCTCTCTGTTTACATTCCTTATTAACATTACAACTTTTAAATATCTAATTCTTTAATATTTTCTTTTTAGTTACTTCTTATTCTTTTTTTTACTCTTTTTTTTGTCTCTCCCTCTTTATTTAATCTTCCTTCCACGCCTCCACTGCCTCCTTCCTTCCCTCCACTAGCATGGAGGCCGTTTTTGCTTCCTTCTGCAAGGTCTCATCTTCCTCCTCCTCGTATCCGTGAAATTGACCTGGTGACCCCCCTAAAATGACCAGTCAAGAGGTCATGAGATGTCTGTCTATCCGTCTCTCTCTCTCTCTCTCTCTCTCTCTTTTCTTTTCTCTCTCTTTCCTCTTTTTCTCTTCCCCTTCTATCTCTCTCTCTCTCTCTCTCTCTCTCTCTCTCTCTCGATATTGTAAATTATCATGGTGGCGATTTAAAGAACAAAGCTCGTTGTTAGAATATTGTGGAGAAAACTGTAGCAGTCCTTGTTAATAAATCTGGTTATATGTGGCCTTGTGATTCTCTTCTTTTAACCCATACTAGAAGAATAAATAGGGCAAAAATGTGAGAGATAATGGCATACAGAAATGTGAGTTATCATTGTCATTACTGTTATTATTATTATTATCATTATTGAGTTAGACGTTTTTTTTTCTTTTTTTTTTTCTTTTACATCACAAAGGACTGGTTAAGGGCACAACAAAAACAGGTAACACAAAGCCCGCTCTATATAATGGCCATACTTGCAGCCTGCATTTTCTGTATTAGACACTTTCAATGATATATGTTATGGTTTAGAAAGAACCAGTTGCCAAGTTGACGTAATGATAGGCCTACACAATTTACATTAAGTTTTGTCTAAGACTGCATTTATCAGCCTATATGGACTTTCTAGTAAACACATGTTTCTTATTCTCATACATTGGTAAGAGAAAATGCTCAAAAAGAAAGTGTTGAAGATCTCACTACCTGGTAAATAAATAATCAGCTTTCAACACTTAATAATAATAATAATAATAATAATAATTTTATTCGCACCCGAAAGCATACGTAGGTACAAGAAAAAACAACAACATGATATATGGACGAGGGAATGAACTTAAGTACTAAAGCAAATAATTGATAATAGCTATATACCTCTATAATAATAATAATAGTAATAATAATTTTGATATCACCCGGAGGCATACAGCCAAAAATAAACCAAGAACAACAATAAGACAGTTAACTGAAGTACTAGAGCAAAAAATACACAATAAAGGCACATGGCATGAGTACATTAGAGCACATAGTACCAAAGTGCATATAGTACATAGGGTTAAGGAAATGCAAACTTATAGAAACATTTCCCAACTTAAGCTTTGAATTAGGTAATGTATGCTGCCTTCCAGAGTACATGTCACTTGTATAACAATATTTAAAACACTTCATTGCAAATACTGGCTGATAGTGAGCGCACACACACACACACACACACACACACACACACACAAGAAGACAATAATGAAGCAAATAACAAAAATGTAGATATGGAGATGGGACCACACGTGTAACTCAGGGTCTATACAATACAACTAGGTCTATACATGAAGGATAGTTATAACTACAACATTGAGGTACTGTAAAAGATAAATTCAAACGACATATTGTTACTTAACACGACATAGAAGAGGATGTATAGATTCAGAACAAGTAATATATACACATGAATGATGGACAGTCAATAAACACACCAAACAAACAAGTAATAACATTTAAAACAATAACAACAACACCACGGAGCACGCGCAAGCAAAGTACGATAATTACCCACAAACAAATCACCAAAAATCAAATATATCCTTCAGCAACAACTACACTCAAACTAATAATAATTACATCAACAATAAATAACCCTGATGCTAATGACGGTACTCTGGGGGCATGAGCTACTGAAAAACCTATAAATAAAAAGAGGTGAAAATAGATGTTAGCAGCTTCAGGCAACTCTCATCCCGAGGCGACGTCCATCATCCCTCAGCGCGTCCTTGACCTGCGCCGCGAGTGGGTGTGTTGCTGCCGCGTCCCTGGGGTTACCTACACTCCAGCCCCCTCTGCCCCCTCACCCCCCACGCCCCCTCAAAGGTAAGGTCATCTATTATCACCTATGTTCTCCGTGGTGAGTTGCGTGCCCTCCGATATACGTTTCCGGGTCTTTTTTTATGATTTAGTACGTGTGTATGTATGTATGTATGTATGTATGTATGTGTGTGTGTGTGTGTGTGTGTGTGTGTGTGTCCAAGGTGTTTTAAGTAGAATTGTATGGTAGGTATAAGACTAATGATGTTTATAGTCTGTTTATTAAGGAATTGTAATTGTTAGACTTTCATGATCGTGGAGAGAGAGAGAGAGAGAGAGAGAGAAAAAAAAAAACGAATGCACTTGACGTGTTAGTTTAATTTATACATTTGGAAGTGTAAGTCTGTCTTGTCAATGCCGTTCTAGTCACGCTCTACCCTCCCCCCCTCCCTCCCCAACCTTGTCTATCCCCGCCACACCCTACCCCTCCCCTCCTCTCCTACCCTCCCCCCACCCCCAACCATCTCTCCCTACCTACTCCTTACCTCACGCCGCACTTGTCCGCTCCCCCCTTCCCCCCATTCCCCCTCCCCCCACTCTTCACACTCCCTCCCTCACCCCTCCCCCTCCCTCCCTCACCCCCTTCCCTCAGCTCTGTTCTTCTAAGTACCTCCTCTCGCATGTCCCTCCCTCCCTCCCTCCCTCTAGTTTAGTGTAATAATTTCTTGCTATAGAACTAATATCTTTCCCTCATTCCTTCCCTCACTAATTTATCCTTCATATACTCCTTCTATACTCTTCTTTTACTTCTTTGACCTTCTTTTGTTTTCTTTTTTTCTCATTCTTAACCCACAAGTAGTATCAGTCTTACGTCATTGCTACCATCCCCTCCCCATTTCCTCCCCTACCTCTCCTTCCTGTTGTATTCCCCCCTCCCCCTTCACCTATCACTCCTTCCCCCTTCCCTCTCAACCACCTTGTGTCTTTATTACTCGTTAACGTCTCCTCCCATCTCCTTTCCTTCTTTTTAATTACCTGTTTCTTCTCTTCTCCTATCTATGTTTCCTCCTCATTCTCCCTTTTCTTCCGTTCTCATCCTCCTATTTCTGCCCTCCCATGTGAGTGTATGGGAAGATTAGAAATGGGTATAGGGAAAAGGAAAGGGGATGTAAATATGAATGTTCAGTCCAGACGAGGAATAGGAGGAAGAGGGAGAGTGGGAGGAGGAAGAGGCAAGTGTCGTTATTGCCTCTCTCTCAGAAGCGACGATGATCTGATAATGGAACGAGAGGCGATAAAGATGAGGTGGATAAAAGGGAGGAGTGAGAGGAAGAGAGCAAGAAGGAAACGGTGAGGAGGCGCGATCGAGAAGAGGAAGGAAGAAAGTATGGGGCTGTGAGATTTATAGAATGTGTGTGTGTGTGTGTGGACAATAATTATCTGTAGGTTTAACTTTGTTCAACGTAGTACATTATAGATGGCAGAAGAGAGAGAGAGAGAGAGAGAGAGAGAGAGAGAGAGAGAGAGAGAGAGAGAGAGAGAGAGAGAGAGAGAGAGAGAGAGAGATGAACAAATAAATAGAATGGACGTTTAATCAATGAAGAAACTGTGTGATATTCTACACTATGTAACACACACACACACCCACACACACCCACCCACACACACACACACACACATACACACACACACGTTGTCCGTGACGCATCCACGCCAAAATTTACATATTTTTATGGATGTGTACCATTATGTACTTACAAATATGTTTGTGTTCGTGTGTCTACAGACTTGTATTACGAACACTACCACGTTCACGACCATCTCTGGGACCAAATATTTCCTCTCCATCCCTCTCTCTTAGTGAGTCCTTGACTGACGGACACACACACACACACACTCACACAGACACACACATACACACACACGTCCCCAGCTCAGTAACAGGATTCGTAGTGTTTTGAAGACCCGAGGGCGAGACGGGACAGAAAGGCGGTGGTGGCTCAGCAGGGAACCCACAAAAATTACAGTTCCATGTGAAGCAAAAACTCGTCTGATCCGCTACAGAGACAAGAGGAACGAGAATAATATGTAGAGAAAAAAAGGACTTGGTAGATTATTTCAAATACGTTCTGCTTGCATGTGTGTGTGTGTGTGTGTGTGTGTGTGTGTGTGTGTGTGTAGTGTTGTGTGTGTATGTGTATGTGTATGTGTGTGTGTGTGTGTGTGTTGTGTGTGTGTGTGTGTGTGTGTGTGTGTGTGTGTGTGTGTGTTCGTTCACCGAGACCAGACAGACTTAAAAAGGTGACACTGAAATAGAAAATAACTAACAAAATACATGATTGTCAGCATTGTTGAGAGAGGTTTGCTGGGAGACAACAGTATGGAGGGGGAGGAGGAGGGGGGAAGGAAGAAAAAGTGTGTGTGAGGTTTGTGTTTACGGAGGGAGAGAGAGAGAGAGAGAGAGAGAGAGAGAGAGAGAGAGAAGAGGAGAGAGAGAGCGCGCGTCATGTGTCGTGTTATCATCTCATAACATCGCTGAGAAATTGCCGGTTCGTCTGCTCAGTAAATCGGGGGGACTTTTGTCTTGTCGCAAGGTGGTGGTGGAGGTGGCGGTGACGGCGGCAGTTTTCCATTGTGATAGGCTGCGCGAGACTGTAATTACGTGTCGCCTCGTAAAGCCCAACAACAGCGCCTCGTTGGGGGTTGGGGAAGGAAAAGGAGGGGGGAGGAAAGAGAGGTCTGTTAATAGTCTGTCATAGGGAAGGGAAGTTATGAAGAGGTGGATTTTGTCTTATTTGTAATGTGGAGGGGAAAGGCTGAGTTTTTGATGGATGGTGGTGGATGGGTGTTTGGGTTGAGGGAAGTGGAAGAGCTATGGGGGAGAGATATGTTTGTCTGGCTTGGAGAGGGAGAGAGAGACAGTGGGGAGTGGGGAGAGGACTTGTATCAGCCTGTTATTAAGTGAGGGAAGATGGTAGCGAGTGGGGGGCATATAGTCTGTCTGTCTGTATAGTCTGTGTACCTAACTAGGGATAGGGAAGAAGAAAAAAAGGAGGGAAGTTGTGTGTCTGTTTTACCCCATTGAGGATCTGTGTGTGAGTAAGGAGGAGGAGGAAGTGTACAAAAAATATGACAGTCTGAATGGAAACAATAAGGAAATGTCTGTGTTGTAAGTTATGTGTGTGTGTTTTTGTGAGCGCTTTTTGTACACTGTCTATAATTGGTGGGGTGTTTGTGTATGCGTGTGTGACAGAGAGAGAGAGAGAGAGAGAGAGAGAGAGAGAGAGAGAGAGAGAGAGAGAGAGAGAGAGAGATGTGTGTGTGTGTGTCCGTCTGTCCTGTCCTCTCACCCGCGAAGGCTAAACGCGCGCCACTGTTGCCAGATGTTTAATTACTTATGATTGCCACTACGAATGTCACCCTCCTCCTCCTCCTCCTCCTCCTCCTCGTTCCTGGCCGTAAAACGCACACGTGAATTAAATGTTCCGGATCCGTACCTTGTCATCAGCTTGTGTCCGATTTAAATGGCTTTTTTTTATTGTCGTGTCATTACCTGGCGATCACCGTCATCCAACGCCCCGCCGTCCGGATATGAGGTGATAAGGAGGAGGAAATTCGTATGTGTTCACGCCGACACGGCAAGACACGGCATGGTTCGGAGGTGATGTGGTGCGAGGAGGAGTGACCAGGGGGAGGGAGTGGGGGAGTAAGTGGTTGGTGGAGATGTAGGATTTTCTCGTGTTTCTTTATAGTATCTCTCTCTCTCTCTCTCTCTCATGGCACACCACTTCCCCCCTTCCTCTCCCTCAGCCTTCTCACTAATTCCCCTTATCTTACTCATCCCTCTTCTCCTTTCATAATGTGTAGGCCTCTTCCTTCTCGTCCCATTCTTTCTCCTCTTCCTCCTTCTCCTCCTCTTCCTCTTCCTCCTTCGCTGTAGTGTTCAAAAAGTCAACAAAACTCCTCGTAGGGATTTTGGGTAGGGAGGATGATAGGGAAAAGAGTGCAGAGGAAGAGGAAAGAAGGAAGAGAGGAAGATGATGATGAAGGGAGAAAGAATAAGGAGAATAATTAAACAGAATTAAGCTATATGTGCCGTCGCATCTTTAAGTAGCGTCCAGTCTGCCTTTTTGTCCTTTTGTCGGCTTCCTTCCTTCCTTCCTTCCTTCTCATCTTCCTTCCTTCCATCTTATCTTCCTGCCTTCCTTCTTTTGTCGCCTTCCTTCCTTCCTTCTTATCTTCCTTCCTTCCTTCCTTCCTTCCTTGTTTCTTTCCTTCCTTCTTTCCTTCCTTCCTTGTTTCTTTCCTTGCCTATTATGTCACCTTCCACATTTGTTTTTTCTCTTATTTTCTTCGTTTTCTTCAATAATCTGCCTCTTTCTCTTTCCCATCTCTTGATCTCTTTTGACATAGTTATATTTTTTCAATTTTGTTTTCATTCAATGCTCAGTGTATCAATTTCGTATATTCATTGTCATTATATTTGTTTCTGAAGATTTTTTCCGTAATTCTTTATTTACTGAGAAACTTGTTTTGTAAGTAGTAAAATTAAGTATTATAAGTAGCAGCAGTAGCATTATTATTATTATTATTATTACGTATTATCGTTATTTTCCACATTATCCATATCATTGTTATCAAAATTAGTGTTATCGTAACTATCAATAATCACGCCACAAGGAAAAAGACCATGTTCATTTATGTTTAGTGAAATAATTCCATCACTGAGGAAGAGGAGGAGGAGGAGGAAGAGGAGGAGGTGAATGAAGAGTAGGAGGAGTAGGAGGAGGAAGAAGAGGTGGTATTGCGTTATTAGGAAGGCGTTGCGTCATTTAGGAAGAATTTGTTACCTTCCTCCTTCTCCTTCTCCTAAGGTCACGCCATGGTTGTACTATAGTAAAGCGTGTGGGTTGTTACAGTCTTAATAGTCGTGTGGTTGTATTAAGTGTTGTTGTTTGTACGTAATTATTCTCTCTCTCTCTCTCTCTCTCTCTCTCTCTCTCTCTCTCTCTCTCTCTCTCTCTCTCTCTCTCTCTCTCTCTCTCTCTCTCTCTCTCTCTCTCTCTCTCTCTCTCTCTCTCTTAAAAGGGCTACTACTCATTCCATGCAGAGAGAGAGAGAGAGAGAGAGAGAGAGAGAGAGGAGAGAGAGAGAGAGAGAGAGAGAGAGAGAGAGAGAAACACACAGACAGACAGACCTTGAACACACTTACCTTCCTTTTC
Organism: Chionoecetes opilio; assembly: GCA_016584305.1. NCBI lineage: Eukaryota > Metazoa > Arthropoda > Malacostraca > Decapoda > Majidae > Chionoecetes > Chionoecetes opilio. Next base: position 152,578 of record JACEEZ010001300.1, read on the forward strand.
TCACCCAAGTATTCACACCCACAACCCTGAACCCCCCTACACCCCCCCACCCTCACCCATCCCTCACCCACCCTCACCCCCATTCCTCTCCCCACCCATTTCCCCTCGTCCCCCAACCTCTTAACAAAACGCTAAATTCCCCTCAGAAAGTGTTCTCACGCGAGGGTGGTTCCGAGGGTCATCTGGTAGTCTGATCCTCACGTAAACTAGATTAAAGGGATGGCTTATTGCGAGGAGAAGGGGGAGATGGGGGAGGGGAGGAGAGGGTGATAGGCAAGAAGGAAGAAGAGGGAAGCGATAGGGAGAGAGAGGGAAGGGGGGGGTGATGGAAGAGAGAAGAAATGGAGGTGGAAGAAGGAAGAAGTGGGAAGAGAGAGAGAGAGAGAGAGAGAGAGAGAGAGAGAGAGAGAGAGAGAGAGAGAGAGAGAGAGAGAGAGGAGGTGATGGAAAGCAGAAGCATGTAGTCATCTAGTTGTATTCATCTAGATGTATTTTACAGGGCCAGAGCGACGCTCGTATGGCCCCGTCTCCATATCAACATTTTTATCATTCATCCTTAGTTCTTAGTGTTGGGGGAAGCCACCACCCCGGCAGGCGGGTCACAAACCCCCGGCTAACACCCGGTACCCATTCACTGCTGGGTGGACAGGGGCTCGGGTTTTAAGAAGACCGCCCGTCTGTCTTCGCTCCGCCCGGGGATCGAACCCGGGACTTCTCGGTTGTGAGCCGAGCGTGCTAACCCTTACACTACGGAGTTCTCCCTGGAAGGGGGAAGGGAAGGAAGAGGAGAGAATGATAGGTTGAGAGGGAGGGAAGAAATTAGGAAAAGGAGAAAATGAGGAGAATTTTTGGGTGTATGGCTAAGAGACGGACAGATTAAAAAACTATTATTATATCAGCTAGTAATGCCACCACCACTACCACTACAACTTATATTACTACTACTGCAACTACTACTATTGTTGTTGCTGATACTGATATTATTTGTGCTACAACTGATGACTTTGTACTACTACTACTACTACTACTACTACTACTACTACTACTACTACTACTACTACTACTACTACTACTACTACTACTACTACTACTACTACCATCATCGCTACCATCACCACCACTACCACTAATTCCATCAACACCATCAGCCTTCGAGTGTGGGTAATGATCTGTGACGACTCTTCTGGAGACATTGAGAACTCCTCCTCCTCCTCCTCCTCCTCCTCCTCCTCCTCCTCCTCCTCCTCCTCATCACCCTTATTTTCCCTTTTGTTTTCTCCCCTTTTACAGCTCTGAGTTCCCCTTACCCCCCTTTCCCCCTCCACCCATCTTCCTCCCCCTCCCATCTCTCTCCTCCCTTCCTCCATGCCAGACGGTTGCCTCTCTTCCTCATCCTCTTTGCAGACTTTCTTCTCTCACACTTCTCTCTCTCCCTTCCTCTCCCCCTCTATCTCTCTCTCTGTCTCTCTCATCTCCAAGGCGTTAATGAGAGATCGCAGTAGTAGGCGCTGGTTACACATCCGTCTCTCTCTCTCTCTCTCTCTCTCTCTCTCTCTCTCTCTCTCTCTCTCTCTCTCTCCTCTCTCTCCTCTCTCCTCTCTCTTCTCCTCTCTCTCTTCTCTCTCTCTCTCTCTCTCTCTCTCTCTCTCTCTCTTTTTTTTGTTGTTTGTTCTAAATTAATGTTAGTTTGTGGAGGTGAGAGCTAAAAGAAAAAAAAATGTCAGGACAGTTACTTAGATTTTGGGGTTAATTTCATGACTATTTTTCACCCGTTCCAGGCTTTTGTGTGTGTGTGTGTGTGCGTGTGCGTGTGTGTGTGTGTGTGTGCGTGTGCGTGTGCGTGTGCGTGTGTGTGTGTGTGTGTGTGTGTGTGTGTGTGTGTACGGTTTAACGAAATGACATGGAAAGTATTATTTTTTATATGTAGCCTTTATTTATTTATTTATTTATTTATATTATTATTTTTTTTTTATGAGCGGGTGAAGAAGGATGCTAATAATTAGGTCACGATTAGTTCTGTACTCCCTCTCTTCTCTTCTCTCTCTCTCTCTCTCTCTCTCTCCTCTCTCTCTCTCTCTCTCTCTCTCTCTCTCTCTCTCTCTCCTCTCTCTCTCTCTCTCTCTCTCTCTCTCTCTCTCTCTCCCCTCTCTCTCTCTCTCTCTCTCTCTCTCCATTCTATCACTCCCATTTCCTCCTCATCGAGTCTTTCATCTCTCCACTGAGTATTTATTTTTCTTCGTTTTCCTCTCGATTTTTTCCTCAGTCTTCAGGGCACATTTGTTCTCCCCCCCCTCCCTTCTGCCCCCCCTCTCCCTTCCGCCCCCACCCCACATCCATCCATCATCTCCTCGCCCTTCCTGTCCTCCTTCCCTTCCTCTCCCTATTATTTTTTCTTGATTCTATTTTATCCCTATTTTTTCGCG
>JACEEZ010001300.1:160000-165000 GCA_016584305.1 Chionoecetes opilio
TGAAGAGAAAATATGTAGGAGTGATGGGAGTAAAATTTGTGGTTGTGGTTGTGGTGGTGGCGACATGGGGAGCTGTTGGTTATGTGGTTGTTAAATTAGTGGTGGTTGTGTGTAGTAGTTGAAGTAGCGGTAGAAGTAGTAGTAGTAATGGTTGTGGTGACTGTAGTAGTTGTTGTGGTGATTGTAGTAGTATGTGGTAGGTGTAGCTGTAAATGATGGTTATTATTTATGTATAGTGTGTCATGGTGTTGGATCTATATTGCTGTGTGTTGGTGTTTGTGGTGGGGTGTGTGTGTGGGGGGGGGGGGGTTTGTGTGGTGGAAGTCTAATGTTCAAGTACTACTAACGGTATTAATGCTGGTAGTAATGGTTGTGGTGGAGGTCATAAAAGCGAAATCATGTAGTTGTATTTGTGATGGACAGTGCTCAAGAATCCATTGTAAATATAAAGAAGAAAATGTTTTAAAAAAATGGCCAGTTGCTCAGGAATCCAATGTAAATATAAAAAAGACGAAAATAATGGTAGAAATGTTGGTAGTAGGTAAGTAATAGGTAGTAGTGGTAGCAAAGGCGGGGCTCAACCAGTCACCTTTTTTCCTCTTCTCTCCTCAATAAACACTACAAAAGCATGACATTGAGACAAAAAAGGAGGGTGAAGGAGGTGGACCCACTGATTTAAGAGCTCGTCACTCCCTTCCCTTCCCTTCCCTTCCCTTACCTCTCTCTCTCCCTCCCTCCCTCCCTCTCCCCTCCCTCCCTCTCTCCCTCCCCCTCTCTCTCTCCCTTCCTTTTACAAGCTTTATGTTATATTATATCTATTTTTTTTTTTTTTAGGTTTTGTTCAGTTTTGTTCTTTTTTATTCTTATTATCTACTGCCAGTTATCATTTATATTTGAATTCCTTACTCTTTATTTTCTTGTTTTCGTTTTATGTAGTGTGTGTGTGTGCGTGTGCGTGTGCGTGCGCGTGCGCGTGTGCGTGCGCGTGCGTGTGCGTGTGTGTGTGTGAGAGAGAGAGAGAGAGCACCTTATCATTCCTCCTGTTTTTCCTCTTTCGCAGTTTCATAATTTGTACTAATAAAAACAGTTTCTACATTGAACTATATTTGTTTCAATATTCTAATTAATTTGAAGGATACTTTCTCTTCGTAACATTGTATTAGAATAGATAAACACACACGCACACGCACACACACACACACACGCACACGCACACGCACATGCACACACACATACACACACACACGCACACGCACACGCACACACACACACACACATGTAGCCCATCATCAGATATCACACTTGAAGGAAAATAATCAATCGACTTTGCCAAAACAAGTTCCGCCTTGAAGTAAAGTTTTGTTATTCATCACAAGCAACAGATTACAGTCTTCCAGTCTTACCTGAGTCCGGTGATCTTGTTGACTGCCTCGACTGACTGCCTTGTGTACTTGACTGATTGATTATGCTTACTGAACATACCGGTTTACCCCCCTTACCGGTTCGAATGTTTTGTATAGTTCTGAGAGCTAAAAAACAAAAAAATATAGTTTTAAATAGTGGTATACGACTGTGACAAATTGTGTGTGTGTGTGTGTGTGTGTGCGTGTGCGTGCGCGTGCGCGTGCGCGCGCGTGCTCTATTTGATATTTAGAAGTTTGAAAGTACATTGATTTTGATTGCTGTAAGTTTGAAGAAGAAAAAAAACTACTACTTTATCAATATTAAGTTGTCATCATTATCATCATATTACTACCATTCCTTTCACCACTTGTTACTTCTACCATTCCACTACCACCTACTACTACTACTACTACTACTACTACTACTACTACTACTACTGCCACTACTACTGCTACTGCTACTACTACTACTACTACTACTACTACTACTACTACTACTACTACTACTACTACTACTACTACTACTACTACTACTCTGTTCCTTCCACTACAACCATAATCACCACTACTCGTCCTATCATCATCATCATTGCCCTATCGTGGCTTGACATAAAAGCCTGTTATCAGCTGGGCTTCCTGTGCCCCCCCCTCCCCCCCTCGTAGCTGTTCTTCCCCAAGGAGTCAGCTGTTGTCAGGGTGCAGCGGCGGTGGTTTCCTGTCACCGCTGCACACGACGTAAAAGTGTTTCATATGTTGTCTGGTATTATTATTACCATCATTATTATTATCATCATTATTATTATCTTATGTCGACTACATCTACATCTACTATTTCTACTACTACTAATACTACTTATTCTTATATTGCTAATTCTATTACTACTACTACTATCTACTATTAATACTACTACTACTACTTCTCCTTCTATTGCTACTTCTATTACTACTACTACCTACTATTACTACTACTACTACTACTACTACGTTTACTACTACTACATTTACTATTACTACTACTTCTTTTACTACTACTTCTTTTACCATTACTACTACTACTACTACTACTACTACTACTACTACTACTACTACTACTACTACTACTACTACTACTACTACTAATAATAATAATAATAATAATAATAATAATAATAATAATAATAATAATAATATTACTACTACTACTACTACTACTACTACTACTACTACTACTACTACTACTACTACTACTACTACTATACTACTACTACTACTACTACTACTACTACTACTATTATTATTCCCTCAGTTTAGTAGCTAGCGTCTATATGAATAAGGGAAAAGCAAAATCATGAAAAAGATGAAAAATCGTAGAAAAACAAAAACTCAATGCAGAAAGAGAGAAACGCGCACACCAATAAAGGGGGGGGAGGTGGAGGGAAGGGGGGGGGGAGGAGGAGGACGTATGTACTTTGCTATCCCCAATCACACAGGGCCCCCGGCGTCCCCCCAGCAGCGTCCGTCCATTTTCAATCATCCACTTTCTACTTGGAAACGACAAATGACGACCTCTGAAATGGCTGCCCTTCCCGCGATTACCTGTGTGTGTGTGTGTGTGTGTGTGTGTGTGTGTGTGAGTGTGAGTGTGTGTGTGTGTGTGTGTGTGTAACGGTGCCTTCAAGTTATATCAAAGGTGCATTTTTAACCTGTTATTGAGGTGTTTATTTTTGTCTTGCTTGTTTGGTATAATAGTATAGTCTATGTATGCGTTATTTATTATTATAATGATATGTCTTTGGATGGGATGGGGATGGGGTGTTTAGGGGTGTGGCTATTAAGACCGTCGGACAGTCTTCAAGATGTCGACTCGAGGTGTTTTGATATTCTTCTAACCTTCTCCCCTTTAAACTTCTGCAACATTCGGGGCCCTTAGATCTAACTTTCTCTCTCTTGAACATCATCTCTCCTCCTCTAAACCTCGTCTTCTTTTCCTAAACCGTAACTCAGTTGTCTGTGAGCACTGACAGCAGACCTTTTTCTGTCTCCTCTTACTGTCTCTATTCTCTTTTTAAATCCAAAGCTGGCTGTTGCTTTATATGTGCGCAATGACATAAACTTGCTTCTCGTGCCCACGGCCTTGAATCTTCCGAATTTTCTACCATCTGGCTCGACTTCAATGTCACTCTCCTTACTAAATTTATCTGTGCTGTATATCTCTCACCTAACTCCTCTGACTATGTAAAATTTTTCGACTATTTAACATCAAAAGTGGAGCAACTCATCTCATTTTCCTTTAGCTAAAATTTTCCATTCTTGGGGACTTCAATGTTCACCACCAGCTTTGGCTTTTCATCTTCTTTCACTGACCAACCTGGTGAACAACCCTAAAAACTTTTCTATCCTCCAAGACCTAGAGCAGCTGGTGCAGCACCCTACCCGTATTCCTGACCGCCTTGGAGACACGCCCAACATTTTTGATCTTTTCCTAACTACTAACCCTTCTGCTTACTCTGGAAACTATTCTCTCCGTTGGGTTCCTCCGATCAAAATCTTATTTCTGTAACCTGTCCTATCGCTCCCGGTACCGTCTCGGGACCCACCTAAGCGGAGGTGCTTCTGGCACTTAAAACTCAGCTAAGTGGGAAGACCTCAGGCAGTACTACTCTGTTTTTTCCATGGAATGATTACTGCTTCCATGTCAAAGACCTATCTCTGTGCAGAGCGCATAACTGAGGTCATAGTCTCTGGCATGGAGGCGTACTTTCCCACACACACTTTCTCTAATCCTAAAGCCGTTAACCTTGGTTTAACTCTGCTTGTTTCATGCTGCCGAGATGAGAGGTGGCTCACAAACGGTACCGTAAGCCTTTCCATCTCCTGAAACTCTGCCCTTTATATCTCTGCCCGTAATCATGCCAAATCTTTACTTCAACTTACCAAAAACTCTCATTCATAGAAAAGGTCAAAATCTTTCAGAATCAAATTCCTCTCGTGACTTCTGGCATCTAGCTAATAACATCTCTAACACTTTTTCTTCTTCTTTCTTTCCCTCCTATGCTTCACCCAGATGGCTCCACAGCTGTCTCATCTACTTCTAAAGCTGAACTCTTCGCTCAAACCTTTACTGAAAATTCCACCCTGGTTGATGAAGGGCTTGTTCCTCCTTCCCCACCCTCTGACTATATTATGCCTGTTCATTAAGATCCTTCGGAATGATGTTTTTCTTTGCCCTTTCTGGCCTAGATCCTCGAAGGCTTACGGTCCTGACGGAGTCCCTCCTATTGTTCTCAAAAACTGTGCTTCTGTGCTTCCCACCTTGCCTTTGGGTCAAACTTTTCCCTTTCTTTGTCTATCTACTTCCACCTTTCCTTCTTGCTGGAAGTTTGCTCACACCCAAAACCTGTTCCTAAGAAGGGTGACCGTTCTAATCCTTCAAACTACCGTCCTATAGCTTTGATTTCCCTCCTTTCTAAAGTTTTTGAATCTATATTTAATAAGAAGATTCTTAAGCATCTATCTGCTCACAATCTTTATCTGATCGTCAGTACGGTTTCCGAAAAGGGCGATCTACGGGCGATCTTCTAGTTTTTCCTAACTGAATCTTGGTCATCCTCCTTTAGG
>JACEEZ010001300.1:190000-195000 GCA_016584305.1 Chionoecetes opilio
ACCTTCACCCTGTCACATTTCACGTTTTCACACACACACACACACACACACACACACACACACACACACACGCACACGCACACGCACACGCACACGCACACACACTTCCTCCTCCTCCTCCAGCAGAGCACCGAACAGGCTCCTCCCAATTAAGGGAAGTTTCCGCCGCGTTAACACGACTCTGGAACACACCCTGGTGACTGATGGCGAAATTACCTCTCTGGCGCCCCCAGCCTGCCTGCCACAGGGGGGGGGGGCGAGCAGGGGGGGAGGGAAGGAGTGAGTGAGGGAGGTGTGTGTTGAGGGAAGGAGGGAGAGAGAGAGAGAGAGAGGGAGGGAAGGAAGGAGGAAGGGAAAGAGTGAGGGAGGGAAAGTGTGTGTTGAGGGAGGGAGGGAGAGAGAGAGGGAGTGAGGGAGGGAAGGAGAGAGAGAGAGGGAGTGAGGAATGAAGGGAAGGAAGGAGGGAGGGAGAGAGGGAGGGAAAGTGTGTGTTGAGGGAGGGAGGGAGGGAGGGAGAGAGAAGGAGGGAATGAAGGAGGGAGGGAGGGAGAGAGGGAGGGAAAGTGTATGTTGAGGGAGGGAGGGAGAAAGAGGGAGGGAGGGAGAGAGGGAGAGAGGGAGGGAAAGTGAGTGTTGAGGGACGGAGCTCACCTGTATCTTATGATTCTTTTTTAATGTACCTTTAAATTGCTTCCTTTCCTGGTCCCCCCCCCCCTCTCTCATCTTTACTTATCCTTTACTCGCACGTTTTGTTTCTTTGTCTAGTGTGTGTGTGTGTTTTTCTTTTAATTTCGCTTTTTTTGTTCAAATTTTTGTTCTCGCATATTTCATTTTCAATTTTTTTCTATTTTATTTTTAATTTAGATTTTCATGATTGTGTATATTCTTCTTTACATTTTTTTTTTTTTTATCCTAGTTGCTTCATTAAATTTCCTATTTTTTATTTACACGATGACACCGTTTTTTTTTTTATTCATGTAATTCAATATATATTTAATATCTTTGCCTCGTCATTTTTCTCCTTTCTCCTCCCTCCTCCTCCTCCTCCTCCTCCTCCTCCTCCTCCTCCTCCTCCTCCTCCTCCTCCTCCTCCTCCTCCTCCTCCTCCTCCTCACGGGTAGTAATAAATGGCGAGGCATCTGATTGGTTAGATGTTACTAGTGGGGTGCCTCAGGGCTCGGTCTTGGGTCCTACTCTTTTTCTGATATATATCAACGATCTGGACTGCGGACTTGTATCTAAAATATCAAAATTTGCAGATGACACCAAATTAGGCGGTAAAGCATATACTAGAGAAAACTGCGAACCCATACAAAGTGATCTCGACAAACTATCAGATTGGAGTGATAAATGGCTATTAAAATTCTATTCCAATAAATGTAAAGTAATGCATATAGGCAACGATAACCTCAAATATAACTATCAAATGCAAAATATATCGCTAACTGAAGTACAGCAGGAAAAAGATTTAGGTGTCATCATCAGTAACGATCTTAAAACCAGTCCGCATTGTCTAGCTGCCAGTAAAAAGGCGAATATGATGTTGGGCTTCATTAAACGCAACTTTGAACATAAAACTCCGAAAGTAATGACACAATTATACACGTCCTTGGTTAGGCCGCACTTAGAATATGCCGTTCAATTCTGGTCGCCCTGTTTCGTAAAAGATCAAGCCAAATTGGAATCAGTGCAAAGAAGAGCAACCAAACAAATTCCATCTTTGCGAAATTCATCTTATGAAGAGAGACTGCGGAAACTTAATATGTTTTCCTTAAAGGATCGTAGAATCTGTGGGGACTTGATAGAAACCTTTAAGATCCTAAAAGGATTTGATGTCATTAATCAAGAGAACCTATTCGAGCTTTCTCCTCAAGTGATAACAAGAAATAATGGTTTAAAACTAAACGGTCAACGTTGCATCACAGTTCTCCGTAAAAATTATTTTAATGTTAGAGTCGTTGAACGATGGAACAAGTTACCAGCAAATGTTGTCGAAGCCAGCACAATAACTAAATTTAAAAACAGACTTGACGCGCACTGTAAAGTAAATGGGTATTGATAGTGCCCTGCGAATTCATATTTAGTCCCCCGGATCGATTAGTTGTAGTGGTAGTGGTAGTTGTAGTTAGTAATTTCATATCCTATCATTCTTCACTACGTAACTTCCATGTTCCTATCCTCTTTCGGGACATGGTATCATTTTCCAACTGTTTTCTTACATGTAGTTGATAGTTAGTAGTAATGCAGTTCAGCAGATACCCTCGTCATGGACCAATAGGTCTCCTGGTGTCTGTTACTCCTATGTAATCCTATGTAATCCTCCTCCTCCTCCTTTCTTGCCATTAATCCTACAGGAGGTAATGAAGGATGCTGTGTGTCTTCCTCTATCATGAGTAGGGGCGTTAGTGTGACTGACTGTGGACAAAAGTGACTGGAAGACTGAGCAGACGTGACTGTGGAGTACCAAAAGTGACTGTGGACTGCCAAAAGTGACTGTGGACTGCTAAAAGTGACTGTGGACTGCCAAAAGTAACTGTTGACTGCCAAAAGTGACTGTGGACTGCCAAAAGTAACTGTGGACTGCCAAAAGTAATTGTGGACTGCCAAAAGTAACTGTTGACTGCCAAAAGTGACTGTGAACTGCCAAAAGTAAATGTGGACTGCCAAAAGTAACTGTGGACTGCCAAAAGTAACTGTGGACTGCCAAAAGTAACTGTGGACTGCCAAAAGTAACTGTGGACTGCCAAAAGTGACTGTGGACTGCCAAAAGTGACTGTGGACTGCTAAAAGTGACTGGAGTGCCAAAAGTAACTGTGGACTGCCAAAAGTGACTATGGACTGCCAAAAGTAACTGTGGACTGCCAAAAGTAACTGTGGACTGCCAAAAGTAACTGTGGACTGCCAAAAGTAACTGTGGACTGCCAAAAGTAACTGTAGACTGCCAAAAGTAACTATAGACTGCCAAAATTGACTGTGGACTGCTAAAAGTGACTGAACTGCCAAAAGTAACTGGGTATAGTGAGCAAATAGATGGACCAATTAGAAAATGGAAAGGGGTGACTGAAAGAAATACACTGACCTAGTATAATGGGGTGACCGAACACCAGGTGAGGGGTAGGAAGGGGGGTGAGGTGGGGGTGCTAAGGAGGAGTAGTGGTGATGGGGTGTACGGGGAGGTTACTGCAAGGAATGGTGATAACGGAAGGGGTATGGGTGTGATTGGGTAGAGTAAGAGGTGTAAGAGGACTAGAGGGGGGTATTGTAGTGGGCATGAGGGGGTGGGGTTAGGGAGAGGGTGTGACTAGGGTGCTTCGTGGAGGTGATGAGTGGGGTGAGCTGGAGGATGTGCTTTAGAGGGGATATGTAGGGTGTATCAGGAGGGGGTGAAATATAGTTGTTTCAATTATTCCTTCACTCGTTTGTTTTCAATGTCGGAAAAAAAAGGGGAAAGGGAGCATCAAGTTATGAAAAATCTGATGTGTTGTTTGAAAGGGAGACCAACGCTTAGTTTGTATGTTATTCTTTGATTATTGTTTTCAATCATCACTATAATATAATCATTACTATCAATGGCAATAGTAAATGTTACTATCATCATTATCATTGTTACTTCTACAACAACAACAACATCTACTGCTACTACTACTACTACTACTACTACTACTACTACTACTACTACTACTACTACTACTACTACTACTACTACTACCTACTACTACTACTACTCTACTACTACTACTACTACCACTACTACTATTGCTACTACCACCACTACTGCTACTGCTACTACTATACACTACTACTACTACTACTACTACTACTACTACTACTACTACTACTACTACTACTCTACTACTACTACTCTACTACTACTACTACTACCACTACTACTATTGCTACTACCACCACTACTGCTACTGCTACTACTATACACTACTACTACTACTACTACTACTACTACTACTACTACTACTACTACTACTACTACTACTACTATTGCTACTACCACCACTACTGCTACTGCTACTACTATACACTACTACTACTACTACTACTACTACTACTACTACTACTACTACTACTACTACTATAATCATCATTAAAACACCATTACAAGCAGCATGATAAACCGTATATCGACAATGTTCTATCCATTATCTCTGGTGACATTTGAAAGCCGATGGTGAATTAGTCGTTTACGTTGATGTAGGGAGAAAGGTGTTAGGAGGTTGTTAGGAGGTTGTTAAGAGAAAGATGTTAAGGAAGAGGAGGAGAAGGGGGCGTAGTACCTAGACATCTACGCTATGAACCTGTAAGGATACTTTATTTAACCCTTGAGGCCCAGAACGTAATTTCCATCGTAATTTGGGTACCATTAGGCTATTTTTAGTTAATATAATCAATATTTTATAGATGTGACCTGTCTAGTATCCTTGTCGACGAACTAATTTGGTATATTCAGTTACTTTTTGTAATTTTATGGCTAACAACAGACGATTTTATATAGCCAAGGAAAGATCTGGGCGTGAAGGGTGAAGGGCACGGCAGAACTACAGGTGAGGGTGGCCACTGCCTGTCTGTCAAAAGGGGGAAAATATGCTTAAATGATGTGACACGATATACTACACTACTATAATTACTTATACTACTATGACTGCTACTACTACTACTACTACTACTACTGCTACTGCTGCTACTGCTACTACTACTACTACTACTACTACTACTACTACTACTGCTACGACTACTGCTACTACTACTACTACTACTACTACTACTGCTACTGCTACTACTACTACTACTACTACTACTACTACTACTACTACTACTACTACTACTACTACTATTACTACTACTACTACTACTGCTGCTACTACTACTACTACTACTACTAAACACAGCCGAGGATATTATAAGGTTTGACGCCTTTGACATAGCAAATAGTGAGTGTTGGTGGATGTTACGCACACACACACACTCTCTCTCTCTCTCTCTCTCTC
>JACEEZ010001300.1:197500-200000 GCA_016584305.1 Chionoecetes opilio
GCGTGTCTGCATGTGTATTCATCTAATTGTATTTTACAGGGCCTGAGCTACACTCGTATGGCCCCGTCTCCATATCTACATTTTATCATTCATCCTTAGTGCTTAGTGTTGGCCGAAACCACCACCCCGGGAGGCAGGTCACAAACCCCGGGTAACACCTAGTAACCATTCACTGCTGGGTGGACAGGGGCTCGGGTTTTAAGGACCGCCCATCTTTTTCCGCTCCGCCCGGGGATCGAACTCGGGACTTCTCGGTTGTGAACCGAGCGTGCAAACCGCTACACTACGGAGTATCCACATTGTGTGTGTGTGTGTGTGTGTGTATGTGTGTGTGTGTGTTGGTGTGTGTGTGTGTGTGTGTGTGTGAAACTGGTAGACAGACAGATAGACAGGAAAAGTAAATCAAAAGGTAAATTAGTAGGAAAACCGAAAAGAAAACTGAATCGTAATTAAAATCCTGAAAAGAGTAGGCGGGGGAGGCAGGACAGGGGAGGCGCGAGGGTGTGTCCCGCCGAGGTTATGACAAATGGGGGGCTGTGACACACAATTAGGCCTACCCTCCCGTGCTGCCCTCTACATAGGCCCCCTACACGCCGCCCTTCAGTCCCGTGCCTGCCTAAGCCTCACAAGCAGAAGGGAAGAAGGCCGCACACACACACACACACACAAACACACACACACACACACCACACCACACCACACCACACACAGAGTTAAAACAATACCTGTCATACACACAGATAATTATGAAAAAATATAATTACGTGCATGTTTGTTCATCACTACTTAAAGAAAATCATAAAGATAAGTGACTATAAGAATATTACACACACACACACACACACACACACACACACACACACACACACACACACACACACACACACACACACACACACACACACACACACTCTACATCACCAAAATCATCAAATAAAACAAGAAAGAAGCACGTCTGTTGTTGATCAAGGAATAAATCATCATTACGCTCACTCACTTCCTCATATACATCATCACCTGCGTCTCACCTGCACACACACTGATGTATAACGCCAGGTGAGGCGAGCAGGATATAAGTAGTGAGCAGACAAAACCCCGTGTGTGAATGACTGCTTTACGTCTTGATATACGACCTGTTGATTACTGCAAGGGCGGCCACGGGAAGGGGTTGTAGTGCGTTTAATACTCACACACTCCTCCTCCTCCTCCTCCAAACAACGGGTAGTAATAAATGGTGAGGCATCTGATTGGTTAGATGTCACTAGTGGGGTGCCTCAGGGCTCGGTCTTGGGTCCTACTCTTTTTCTGATATATATCAACGATCTGGACTGCGGACTTGTATCTAAAATATCGAAATTTGCAGATGACACCAAATTAGGCGTAGCATATACTAGAGAAAACTGCGAACTCATACAAAGTGATCTCGACAAACTATCAGACTGGAGTGATAAATGGCTATTAAAATTCAATTCCGATAAATGTAAAGTAATGCATATAGGCAACGATAACCTCAAATATAACTATCAAATGCTTAATAAATCGTTAACTGAAGTACAGCAGGAAAAGGATTTAGGTGTCATCATCAGTAATGATCTTAAAACCAGTCCGCATTGCCTAACTGCCAGTAAAAAGGCGAAAATGATGTTGGGCATTATTAAACGCAACTTTGAACACAAAACTCCGAAAGTAATGACACAATTATACACGTCCTTGGTTAGGCCGCACTTGGAATATGCCGTTCAATTCTGGTCGCCCTGTTTCGTAAAAGACCAAGCAAAATTGGAATCAATGCAAAAAAGAGCAACCAAACAAATTCCATCTCTGCGAAATTCATCTTATGAAGAGAGACTGCGGAAACTTAATATGTTTTCCTTAAAGGATCGTAGAATCCGTGGGGACTTGATAGAAACCTTTAAGATCCTAAAAGGATTTGATGTCATTAATCAAGAGAACCTATTCGAGCTTTCAACTCAAGTGACAACAAGAAATAATGGTTTAAAACTAAACGGTCAACGTTGCATCACTGATCTCCGTAAAAATTATTTCAATGTGAGAGTCGTTGAGCGATGGAACAAGTTACCAGCAAATGTTGTCGAAGCCAGCACAATAACTACATTTAAAAACAGGCTTGACGCGCACTGTAAAGTAAATGGGTATTGATAGTGCCCTGCGAAATTCATATTTAGTCCCCCGGATCGATTAGTTGTAGTGGTAGTTGTAGTTAGTATATTTCATACCCTATCTTTCTGCACTACGAAACTTCCATGTTCCTATCTTTTAGGGACATGGTATCATTTTCCAACTGTTTTCTTACAAGTAGTTGATAGTTAGTAGTATGTAGTTTCAGCAGATACCCTCGTCATGGACCAATAGGTCTCCTGGTGTCTGTTATTCCTATGTAATCCTATATAATCCTCCTCCTCTTCCTCCTCCTCCTCCTCCTCCTCCTCCTCCTCCTCCTCCTCCTCCTCCTCCTCCTCCTCCTCCTCCTCCTCCTCCC
>JACEEZ010001300.1:212500-230000 GCA_016584305.1 Chionoecetes opilio
ACACCACCACTATCATCATCATTGTCGTCATCATCATCAGCTGCCACCAACTCTGTCTCCCCCCCCCCCCCCCCCCCCCCCTCCAGACACACACATTCAGGTACGGTACGTGTGCATACTCAAACATTGGCATAAACAGTGGCTATTTATGGTCCAAGATGATTATTATTATTATTATTATTTTATTATTATTATTATTATTATTTTGATAATTGACTGTGCATTAAGCATTAACCTCTTCACGATTACGAAAAGTAACTGAATATACCAAATAAGTTAGTCGTCGACAAGGCTACTAAACAGGTCATATCTATAAAATATTATTTATACTCACTAAAAGTCTTCTAATGGTACCCAAATTACAATGGAAATAAAGTTCTGAGTCTCAAGGGGTTAAGAAAAAATATATCATGATTTACAGAAATGTATATCAAACTTTTCGTATCTGTGGAAATGGTAAATATATGTTAGACGTATCAATGACTTATGAAAATAACGACTATTTTGATGTTATGCAGTAAAAACAAGGATCGTGAAATGGAAGAAAAAAATTGTTCTTGATCAGTCTTGGAATTGTTATAAATTTTAATGCAGTTAAAGAGAAAAATAAAGATAGTATCACATGGTAAACGTTGGTGGTGATCAGATATTACTATGACATTATTATCTTGAGTTATGGAGCTAAGTGTTACTATCATATCATCAACATCAACATCATCATCATCATCATCATCATCATCATCATCATCATCAATATACCTCTTGTATGGACCCTCCAGCCTGCATGCACTTTGACCGCGATTACTATTCACTTTGTTTTATTTTCAGCGGGTGTGGTAAATGTTCTAGTTTTCACACCCATTGCCTCAGCCTGAAAAGAGAGAGAGAGAGAGAGAGAGAGAGAGAGAGAGAGAGAGAGAGAGAGAGAGAGAGAGAGAGAGAGAGAGAGAGAGAGAGAGCGCTATTCTCTCATTGACCTTCACTTTACTGACATATTATAAAGTTCTCAATCACTCTGCGTCACACTCGGGCCAGCCTTGGATATGTGTGTGTGTGTGTGTGTGTGTGTGTGTGTGTGTGTGTGTGTGTGTGTGTGTGGTGCGTGCGTGCGTGGTGTGGTGTGTGTGTGTGTGTGTGTGTGTGTGTGTGTGCTTGCATGTACAGTATGCGTGCGTGTGTGCGTGCATGCGTGAGTGAGAAAAACTTCTATGCCCACGCCTTTTGAATTTACTTTCTTTTCAATTATGTCAAAAATTGCAACAAAATATTGAATCATAAATCTCACGTTCAACAGGTGAGGGGGCGAGGGATCATTTTTCCTTTAATTTACCAATGCTCTTTTTTGTTTACTTGCCCACTTATGCTTTGCTATTTCCCTGGCATAACACACCCTAAGATGAGGCTGGGGGAGGGGGGGGGGGCTAATCAGGCTGGAGGAACACTAGTCACACACACACACACACACACACACACACACACACACACACACACACACACACACACACACACACACACACACACACACACACACACACACACACACACACACACACACATATATCGCTTTATAACAACTCACACGAAAGTCATGTCTCTTAATCTCCCTCGTTTTACGGAAGAGAGGTTGTCCGTCCTTTGCGTTACCTGGGGAGTGGGTGAGTGGGCCGTTAATGAGTGGGTGGGCAGGTAAGACCTCTCCCTCTATCCCTCCCACTCACCCTCCATCCCTCCTTCCCTCTCTCTCTTTATCTCTCCCTCCCTCCCTCCCTCCCTCCCTCCCTCCCTCTTATTTTTTTATTTGCCAGCGCGTAGGAAATAACCTCTCTTTTAGTCTGCGCAGTGTTGATACCATATCTTTAGAAGTATATTACCCTTAGTTTGTGCCTAGTTGTATTAGTTGTGGTAGTATAGGTAGTATAGGCAGTGGTAGTAATAGTTGTGGTAGTATAGGTAGCAGTGGTAGTAATAGTTGTGGTAGTATAGGTAGCAGTGGTAGTAATAGTTGTGGTAGTATAGGTAGCAGTGGTAGTAATAGTTGTGGTAGTATAGGTAGCAGTGGTAGTAATAGTTGTAGTAGTATAGGTAGCAGTGGTAGTAATAGTTGTGGTAGTATAGGTAGCAGTGGTAGTAATAGTTATGTAGTATGGTAGCAGTGTAGTACATAGTTTGTGTAGATATGTGCCAGTGGTAGTAATAGATGTAGTATAGGTAGCAGTGGTAGTATAGTTGTAGTAGTATAGTGTATAGTGTAGTAATAGTTGTAGTAGTAGTAGTGCATTCGCTTTTTATGTAGATTACTGCCTATGTATAACGAACTCAATGAATGGTATGTAGGTTCATTATTATTATGATATGTTGTTGTAGAAAGTGGATAGGAAGAGTATGTTAGTTTTTATTTTTATATGAAGGCGACACAGAGGGTGGGAGGAGGAGGAGGAGGAGGAGGAGGGAGATAATTACAGCGATCATAGCCAGCAAATAGAATATATGGGCATGGGTGTGTGTCGAGGTTAAGTAATATGTCGCCCAGCTCTTGAATTATTAATGTGTCTTTGTTAAGGGTAAAGGGGGGACAAGGGTAAGGGGGGAGTAGGGAGAGGGAGGCGTAGGTAAGGGGGAGAGGAGGGTTATAATGGTAAGGGGGGGGGGGGACAAGGGCAGAGAAGTAGAGGGACACAAAGGAAGGATGATGATGATGGAAATCTCATGAATATATAAAGAAGTATGTTGATGTTCTTTAGTCGTTTTGTTTAACCCTTTGAAACCCACAACGTAATATCCATTGTAATTTGGATACCATTAGACAATTTTAATGAGTATAAGTAATGTTTTGATCGATATGACCTGCTTAGTATCCTTGTCCACTCGTTAATCTGGTATATTAAGTTACTGTTCGTAAGTTTATGATTGACAACAGATGATTTTATATATATAGCATAGGAAAGATCTGGGCGTGAAGGGGTTAAGCTCCATTACCGTGTGTGGCTGGAAGTATATAACACATACATGGAAATATAGGAAGAGAGGATCTATTAGCACGGAAGCAAAGACAGGATGTGGAAAATCTGGCTTTCATTCTATACTTATTTGTCCTTTTTTTTAAGTGCCTCATGAGATTACAGCTGAAGGCGATAATGGTAGTTTGTTTGGTGTTGGTAATGATGATGGTGGTGGTGTTTGGTGGTGGTGGTGATGACATTATTTATGGTCGTGGTTATAGTAGTGATAGTGGTGGTGTTTGGTGGTGGTGGTGATGGTGACATTATTGATGGTCGTGGCTGTGGTGATGATGGTGGTGGTGTTTGGTGGAGGGGAACGTCAACACTATATGAGAGACGAGCTATGGTAATTAATCTTTGTAATTATCGATAACTCAGGGACCTTAATTGGATCTCTGACCGTGTGTGTGTGTGTGTGTGTGTGCGTGTGTGTGCGTGTGTGTGTGTGTGTGTGAGTGTGTGTGTGTTTCAAGAAAGAAAAAGAAGAAAAAAAACATACGAAATTTCATCTATTGGTAAAATAGAAGTATCGACGTATTATAAACATCAAAAGGGAAGATACATAAGTGCCAAGACCAACGCCAAGAGAGAAAGGAAAGGACAGATAAGAGAAAAATGGGAAGAATATTTTAGGATATAAGAAAAGTAGATGTAGGAAAGGGGAGGAAATTAGGGAGAGATGGAAAGAAGAGAGATGGAGGAAGGTGGAGAGAGAGGAAGGGAGAGAGGCGGGCGGTTAGTGTCAGGGCGGGAGGATAGATGGCGCGCCGGTCAAGTCGCTATCACATGTTGGCACAGTCATTTGTTGCTCTTGATATATGGAGGAGTCGCATGCTACCTCCCGTCTGCCCTCCCATCCCTCCATCTCTCCCTTCCCTCCCCACCCTCTCCCTCTCTCTCTCTCTCTCTCCCACCACTATTCTCACATTCACTTCAAATTTTACTATTTTTTCCCCATTTATAAAGTAATTTGTTTCCCTTCCCCTAGTTTCCTTTTTCTCCCTCTTCCCTATTCACCAATTCATCTTTGCCCTATTTATCTTTACCTTCCCTATTTAACCTATTCACACATTCTGCTTCTCACGTTATCACTTCTTGCTACTTCATTATCATTTCAGAAAGATTTTGATCAGCGCAAAGCCGGATGTTCTAATCTTGCTTGACATTATAATCAACACAATTATGCACTTCTTCCCCCTTCATCTTTCCTGTCCCCTTCCTCCCCCCTCCTCCTACAATCCTTCCCTCCCCTCTTCTCCCTCTCATCTGTACTGTCCCTTCCTCCCCCCTCCTACAATCATTCCCTCCATTTCCCCCTTCCCCCTCCTCATATTTCCTATCCCTCCATCCCCACCTCCCACAATCCTTCCCTCCTTTCCCCCTTCCCTCCTCCTCATCTTTCCTATCCCTCCATCCCTCCCTCCTACAATCCTTCCCTCCCTCCTACCTGTCCTTCCCTCCTCATATCAAAATCCCTCCATCCCCCCTCCCACAATCCTTCCCTCCCTTTCCCCCCTCCCTCCTCCTCATCTTTCCTATCCCTCCATCCCCCCCCTGCAATACTTCCCTCCTTCCTACCTATCCCTCCCTCCCTCCCTCCCCCATTCCAGGCAGGCGAAAGTACACTACACAGGTCTAACTGCACAAATAACATTCATTAACTCACTCGTTTATACAACCCCAAAAAGCTGTTCAAACTCACTCTCTCTCATAACAATGCGATTTCATTAAGTATTTAGAAGATCAACTGTTGCCCCCCAAATGAGTCTGGCTTCGGCTTCAGACACAATGGGCGTCAGGGAGTGTTCGTGTTGACCCTAGGATAAATATTAATCAACCAATGGCAACGCAGGAGGCGGGAAAAGGAGCGTTGTGATTGGCTGGGAGGCGCGCTGGAGATGCACTGATAAGGAGAGGACAAGGTAGAGGAATGTCTAGAGGAGGAGAAAGGTGATATCCCTGGAAAGTCACGGGTTGTTTTTTATGTTTTGGTGTAACATATCATTGGATTTCACGGTATTATACTACTTTTTTAGGGTTTTAGGGAAGCATTAGGGTGTGTTAGGGTATTTTAGGGAGTGAGGGTCCGTCGGGGATTGTGTGTAAGGGTCGCGTCGCCTTTATTTTTGTGGTTTCCCGTCGTGGTGTGTTGAGTCGAGACCGATTCAGGTGACGACAGGTTGGGGTCGAGGATGACAAAATACGACGGACAGGCAGACAGACGGACGTAAGAAGAAAAAAGGAAGAGAAAGAGTGAAAGAAAAATGTTCCAGAAATTATAATGATTAGAGAAAGAGATGCGTGAGATGATGGTGTTCGTGGGTGTAGTTCATGTAGTCTCTACGTACAAGTTTTTTTTTTTTCTCTCTCTCTCTCTCTCTCTCTCTCTCTCTCTCTCTCTCGCTCTCTTCTCTCTCTCTCTCTCTCTCTCTCTCTCCCCTTCTCTCTCTCCCCCCTCTCTCTCTCTCTCCTCTCTCTCTCTCTCTCTCTCTCTCTCTCTCTCTCTCTCTCTCTCTCTCTCTCTCTCTCTCTCTCTCTCTCTCTCTCTCTCTCTCTCTGTGTCCAGCTGTGGTCACCTTTCAGTTCTAAGTTTTCTGATTTTCACAATTTCGTCATGAAATTAATTATGGTAATAGTAGTTGCGGTAGTAGTTGTAGTGGTAGTAGTTTTAGTAGTAGTAGTAGTAGTTTTAGTAGTAGAAGTAGTAGTAGTAGTAGTAGTAGTAGTAGTAGTTGTAGTTGTAGTTTTAGTAGTAGTAATAGTAGTTGTAGTTTTAGTAGTAGTAATGGTAGTTGTAGTTGTAGTAGTATATAGTGATTGTAGTTTCAATAGTAATATTAGTAAAAAGAATAGTTATTATTAGTTATCATCATTTTTCGTAGCATTCTTATTTGCATCATCATCATCATCATCATCATCATCATCAGTTATGTTTAGCGAAAGGTTGGTAAGTTTTTTTTCTTCTTTTTTCTTTCCCGTTAGCCACCACGTGTTCGCCATAAAGCATGACTATAACCTAATGCCGACGCGATACATATATAAGGTTAGCAATACCCCTTTTTTGTGTGTCCCGCGAGCCGCCGCCGCCACGAGTCACAGGTATTTGGGGTAATAGACGACCCAGCTGAGGGATAAAGGGAACCCAAATTATAGAGGAGTTAGGGTGGAGTCGAACCCATGGCTGCAGCGCCTACCAACCATTTTGCCACCGTCACCACGCCTACTAACGTCTTTCTCTTTTTTTCGGTTCCTTGATGTAGAATGTGAGGTTTATTTTGTGCGTTGAAAAGTAGATTTGTAGTGATGAATAGGAGGAGGAGGAGGAGGACGAGGAGGAGGGAAAATGCGTAGAGGAAGAAGAGAAGGACGATGATAAAGGGAAGTGGAAATGTTAAAGGAAAAAAAATGGGAAATAGATGAAAAGAATGTGTTGTGTGTGTGTACGATGAGAGGGGGAGAGAGAGAGAGAGAGAGAGAGAGAGAGAGAGAGAGAGAGAGAGAGAGAGAGAGAGAGAGAGAGAGAGAGAGAGAGAGGTGATCTTATACCGAAGAGACAATAATCAAAGCCTCCCAAAACCGGCTTCTCATTTGCCCGAAAATCCTCCAGAGAACCGGACAGGGGATTTACTGGATTTGTCTTTTCCGTACGACTTCATCACACGTCGCCTCTCTTTATCCCGACCACTCTCTCTCTCTCTCTATTCTCTCTATCTCTCTCTCTCTCTCTCTCTCTCTCTCCTCTCTCTCTCTCTCTCTCTCTCTTGGATTCCTTTCTCAATCGAATTCCTGCGGTAACCTTCTATTAATTTGCTAAGAAGTGTAATTGGACTCTGTTGTGGTCGGGACACTTCTCCTTTTCCTTTTATTCGGAATTTGGAATTTTTAATCAATCCGACTTTTTTATTATTTTATTATTATATTTTTTTTATATACACTTCTCCCATAAAGGACTGGCCAAGGGTTTAATCAGGCCGACTTTTTATATTAATTTATTATTATTTTTATATACATCATAAGGGACTGGCCAAGGGCAATAAAAATCAACAAAAAGCCCGCTAAATGATTAAAAAAAAAAAATTAAAAGCCCGATCTATGTCTTCTGACCGAACTCTTATCAGTAAACTTTATCTACCGTATCCTCTCTTTTAACCTAACCTAACCTAAACCTTACCCTTAAGCTAGTTTTTCATTTAACCCTACCACTCAGTTATCCGAATTGACTCATCATTTTAAGTCGTCATTTAACGACTCAGAACCAATAACTGAGCTTCTCATGTGACCTTTTCTCTAAACGCTTTATCATTATCGTATCCGGAAGCACTTGTAGGTCACCGGAGTACGGCTTTAACCGGAACAGATGTATAGCCTCACATGACCTGACTCAATACCCATCTATAATTTCAACCGGTACCGTACCAAAAAACTAAAAAATAGGTAGCTAAATAAAATAAATAAATAAATAAATAAGCGAATTTTTACAAACCTAACTGAAAGCAAAATCTCTCTCTCTCTCTCTCTCTCTCTCTCTCTCTCTCTCTCTCTCTCTCTCTCTCTCTCTCTCTCTCTCTCTCTCTCTCTCTCTCTCTCTCTCTCTCTCTCTCTCTCTCTCTCTCTCTCTCTCTCTCTCTCTCTCTCTCTCTCTCTCTCTCTCTCACAAACCCTCAGGGACTTCATTTACTGTGTCCGGATACGGTTCTAGTCAACAAGTGGAGTGTGGGCCGGTTGTAGGCGCGGCCGGGCCATGATTTAGGGGCCTGGGAGTCTTATGTATGGTGTCCCTGGGCGGCGACTAGGGGCGGACCGTCACCCATATATTGCAGGCCCTTACGATTTATAGGCAGGGAACGGTAGGGGAAGGATAGGGGCTTAGGGGAGGAAGGGAGATAGTAGGGGAGGGGGAGGGATAGTGTTCAGGAAGAAGAATAGAAGTAGGGATGGATAGGGTAGATAGAAGAAGAGGTAAAGATGAAGGAGGAGAAAGAGGGATGGTGGTAGTGTTGATGAAGAAGAGGAATAGAAGGAAGGATGGATAGGGTAGATAGAAGGAGGGAAAGATGGTGAGGGTTGAGTAGGATGTGATGGAAGGATAGGAGGTAGGGATGGTGATTAAAGGTATGGGGGAAGTGAGGTATGGTGATGAATGAAGGTGTAGGAGTGAAGGAAGAGACAGAAGGGGATTGGATGAACGGGAAGAGGTGTGTTGAGTTGACTAAGAAATGAGATGAGGAGGGAGGGTGAAAGAAGGAAGGAAGGAGGAGGAGGGAGAAGGAAGGAAGGAAGGAAGGAAGGAAGGAAGGAAGGAAGGAAGGAAGGAAGGAAGGAAGGAAGGAAGGAAGGAAGGAAGGAAGGAAGGAAGGAAGGAAGGAAGGAAGGAAGGTGAGGAAAAAGAGGGAGAGACAAGAAAAGTGAATGTTGGTAACGAAAAAGGGGAAAAAGCAATAAAGGAATAAAGATGGAAGAGAGGGAGAAGGAGGAAATAGAATAATGGGAAAGGATTGTTAGAAGGGAAGGAGGAGAAAGATATAGGTAGGAAGAGGAAGAAGGCAAAGAAAAGCTGAATCCTGAATTGCATTGATAAAAAAGTGAGTAACAGATTTTTGTAAGTAGAAAAATAACTATCATAAAAAACGACAAAAACTACAGTAGTAGCACCACCACCACCACCACCACCAACAACAACAACCTTCCAATTATATAACACACCTCTCCCTTACCTGCTATTCTCTCTCCCTTTTCTCCCTCATACCCTCCCCTCACTCCCTTCTCTCCCTCATACCCTCCCCTCACTCCCTTCTCTCCCTCATACCCTCCCCTCACTCCCTTCTCTCCCTCATACCCTCCCCTCACTCCCTTCTCCCTCATACCCTCCCCTCACTCCCTTCTCTCCCTCATACCCTCCCCTCACTCCCTTCTCTCCCTCATACCCTCCCCTCACTCCCTTCTCTCCCTCATACCCTCCCCTCACTCCCTTCTCTCCCTCATACCCTCCCTACACTCCCTTCTCTCCCTCATACCCTCCCCTCACTCCCTTCTCTCCCTCATACCCTCCCCTCACTCTCTTCTCTCCCTCATATCCTCCCCTCACTCCCTTCACAAAGCTTCCTATGTCTCTCCCTTCTCCCCAAGTCTTCTCTTACTCCCGATCATTGTTTCGCGAGACCACGAGGCCTGGACGAGGAGTAATAGAAGGAGGAGTAGGAAAAGTAGGAAGAAAAGGAAGAGTTGGAGGAAGAGGAGCTAGGAATATTAGGAAGAAGAGTAATATGAGGAGGAGGAGGGAAAGAAGAGATAAGTAGTAAAAGTACCGTAGATAACACTTTAGTCGCCACCTGCCCTAATGTCGCCAGGCGCCATATATTACGAATTATAGCATCACTACTGATTTGTATGTGCCACTGAAGAAGATACACAGTAGACAATTATGATTGTGTATATCATGACTGTATAATCTACCCTGTTTCAGTGTTGTTTTATGCTTTGTATCTGCAAGTATATATGGTTTCAAATTTCACTACTCGTTTTTTTTCGGGCGACGACGACGGCGGGAGGACACTCATAACATAAACACTAGCTGGCGATCTTAGTGTAGCCCGTTACCAACGTCGCCACTCGGTTTTATCTTTGTAATTTGTTCATTTATAGCCATAATATGACAGATGAAGACACAAAATGACACAGACTCCAGATAGCCGCTTCTAACTTTCCTGAAATCATGGATGTAGAAATGTAAGTATTAACGCCACCACACGTCTGTATATATAAAAGAAACTTTGTCCTGGCGACTTTAGTGTTATCTACGGTAGCTCTTACCTCTGGGTCTCTGTAGTTGGTATTGAAAATGGTCTCCCAGGGCAAGATCTGTAGACTGTTAATGATAGCTAGTCTAGTAATCTTGTCCCGGGGTTTCCTGCGTGGCTCATCGGCGTCCACAATTACATTAGGCTCAAACGTAAAAAAGAAAAAAAGTATGCGGAAATAGTTTCAATACCACATAACCTTTGATGTTGGCCCTGTGGTGTAGTGGTAACACGGCTGCTCTGGAAAGCAGAAGTCACGGGTACGAATCCCGTTGGGGCAGTAGGTAATACTACCAGTAGAGAATAGTCTACTTTTTATTTTTTGTATTTTGTAGTAATGATAATGTGTATTTATCAATCATTTCTTTATCAGATGCATGATTAACTATGAAATAATTATGTTGAAACAAGAGTGGTTCCCTTATAGCCAAGGGTTCCTCGTGGCGCCCTTGTGACGTGCCGGTAAGCCAGCCCCGGAGGGTGTCTGCGGAGGGGAACCTTGTGCTCGTGGTGGGCCTGGAACCACCTTACCGTAGATAACACTATAGTCGCCACCTGCACTAATGTCGCCAGGCGCCATATATTACGAATTATAGCATCACTGCTGATTTTTATGTGCCACTGAAGATGATACACAGTAGTTTATATCATGACTGTATAATCTACCCTGTTTCAGCGTTGTTTTATGCTTTGTATCTGCATGTGTAAATTGTTTCAAATTTCGCTACTAGTTTTTTTTAGGGCTTCGACGACGGCGGGAGGACACTCAGAATATAAACACTAGCTGGCGATATTAGTGTAGCCCTCTACCAACGTCACCACTCCATTTTATATTTGTAATTTATTCATTTATAGCCATAATGTGACCCAGATGAAGACACAAAATGACACAGACTCTCCAGATAGCCCCTTCTAACTTTCCTGAAATCATGAATGTAGAAATATAAGTATTAACGCCACCACACGTCTGTAAATAAAAAAGAAATGTTGTCCTGGCGACTTTAGTGTTATCTACGGTAGGAAGAAGAAAGTAGGAGGAGAAGGAATAAGAGTAATAGAATGAATAGGAAAAGGAGGAAAAACTGCAAGGGTAGGCAGAAGAGTAAAAGGAGGAGAAGGAGGAGGGAAATGAGGAAGAACCACGAAACCGGGAGGAAGAGTAACAGTAGGAGTAAGAAGAGGAAAATGAGGAAGAACCGGATGACCAAGGAGGATAACAGCAGAAGTATACGAAGAGGAAAATGAGGAAGAATTACAAACAGAGAGGAGGATGACAGGAGGAAGAGGAGGAGGAGGAGGAACTGCATGACCGAAAGGAGGATAACAAAAATAATTAAGTAGGAGGAGGAAAATATGGAAGAACCGCGGAGTAACAGAAGGAGGAGGAGGAAGAGGAAGGCTGGACAGTTTTTTTTTTTTATTATTATTTTTTTTTTTTTTTTTTTTTTTTTTTTTTTTTTTATAACATTTGTGCCTATAGCGCCTGTAGGCAGTGGTGACCCAGGGCTCGGATGGTAGGCTCTGGAGGCTCACTTGAGGGCTCTGATGGTTGGTCCTCGCCCGTGGTGGCGCAGGCAGGATTCTTATAGTGACGCCTATGATTAAGAGGCTCATGCCGCCCCCCTGTGTCCTCCGATGCACTCGCAATCGAAGGTAGAGTTGATGGGCAGGGCATGTGGGTGTTCTTAGGCCACTCGACGGTGCAGAAAGGTTTTGGTTTTCTTCGGGGATCGAACTCGGGTCACCGAGAACGCCAGTCGGAGACGCTAACCACTCCGCTACCGCCTCCCGCTGTGGTGGCCTCCCTATAGTCATCACATCGGGAGTCGTGATAAACAAAACAAGTCTCGCCATGTAATTCATCAGCTAATGAAAGCTATCACGGCGCTGGTCATTATAACGAAATACTACTTACTACTAACTACTAGTTAACTAATTAATACTACTAACAAAATACCGACTTGCTGCCCTCAATATATCGACCTGCACCTAACATAACAAAGAGGACGTAAGAATACCCGAATACACTTCAAACTTACCACCGAATCAACTGGTGTATATTTCATGAGTGGAGGTTCGGCGGTGGGTGTTAAATGGGTGGAGTGGTGGGTGTGGTTTTGTGGGTGTGTGAATGGGGTTCCTATGGGTGTTGTATGTGGGTGCTAACTAATGGGTGGTGATTAATGGGTGAACAGTGTCAAGTTTCAAGTCGTTTGTTCATTGTTTAGAACGATTTTAGCAAGGTTTCATATCACCCTCCCTTTATTTTGTGCCTCCTCCCCCCCTTCCCTTTCTTTCTCCCCTCCTTCCTTTTATCTCTCCTCTCCTCCCTTCCATACCCGAGTTATTTATCCCTTTTTTTTTGTCATTCTTCAGCTCGTCACCTCCTTCGCTTCTATTTCTTTATACATTCCCAGCTCCTGCCCTTCTCTGCCCTATGTGTGTGTGTGTGTGTGTGTGTTATTCATTCACCCATGGTCTTGTCCACGCGAGCTGGCTCGCGATCGCCAGTTTTCACCCTCTCGGTGCGAGCTTGGAGTTCATTATTACCGATCTTTGGGCAATGCTGAGACCTCACACACCACACACACACATCCCCTTGCTCATGACTACTAAGAAAGGATTATTTGAATACCAAAGGAAAAGAGAATGGATGAAAGATGATAGTAATTGTAATAATAATAATAATAATAATTGTAATAATTATAGACATTAGTTATCAATACGCACTAATCGTCTACCTTAGATTATTGGCACACACGGATGACAGATATCAGACAAGATAATGTAATGATATTATAATAACATTTGAATAAAGCCGAAAAGATTAGAAGCAAAAAAATCATAATTGTAATTGTAGTAGTACGTAATAGTTATTAGCAGTTATGGTAGTAGTAGTAGTAGTAGTAGTGATAATAGTTAAAGAATGGTAATGCTAATAATGATATAAACAATGATAATGGTAATAATAATGATAATAGTAACAATAGTAATAATAATGTTAAAGCATCCCGAGTTAGACATTCAAACTAGACATCCACTCAGATAGAGAGAGAGAGAGAGAGAGAGAGAGAGAGAGAGAGAGAGAGAGAGAGAGAGAGAGAGAGAGAGAGAGAGAGAGAGAGAGAGAGAGAGAGAGAGAGAGAGAGAGAGGAGAGAGAGAGAGGAAAGAACGAGTGATGCGAGAAGAATGGGAGAGTGGGCAAGAACGGTGATGGTCGTTAAATTCGCGATTAACAGTTTGGCAGTCGCATTGGAGTGAGCATCTTTTAATTCCTTTAACAGCATAATGGCTGCAAACGATACCCAATATGAGAGTGAGCCACTCGTCTGCCGCTGACCTGGGCACGACTACCGGTGTGCTTGGGCAAACTATTATTGAGAAGGTGCCAGGTATTTTTTGATGTAATACTAAGGGGAGAAAGGGTGATTTGCTACTGTGTCTGTGGGTGAAGGTATTTTTTGGAGGGTACAGTGGCGGATCGGGATTAGGGAGGGGGGAGGGGTCTTTTTTTTTTCTTTTTTTTTCTCTCTCTCTCTCTCTCTCTCTCTCTCTCTCTCTCTCTCTCTCTCTCTCTCTCTCTCTCCTCTCTCTCTCTCTCTCGGTCTCTCTCTTTCTGTGTATAGTATTGTGTATATACGTATGTACGTTTTTTATTGTATATTGCCATGCTCATAATTATGTGTGTATACCTGTGCGTTATGCTGTAATGTGTATGTCTGTAATGCATGGGAAAGGCTGTCAGAATCCCGCCTTTTTTATTGTTACGCTGACAGGGGAACGCATCATTGCACATCATATTTACCTTATCATGAACATAGGACGTTGTTTCGTATTATAATGCAGTAATGGAGGCTGTCCTGTTGTGTGATGACCTGATTATGTTCATCACTTCTGCGTCTCCAAACCTCCCCGAGCAAACAGGTTGTGGTGAAACATTACACTGTATTATAGTATTTGTCTATACTGACTCTTTATTTTTCCGATTTTCGACTTTTTTTTCTAGATTTTCTTGATTGTTTTTTTTTTTGTTTTTTTTGTTTTTTGCTAAGTAATTTTAAATATGGAACTAAGTATACCGAATAATCTGTTATATTTTTCATTTTTTAGCTGCCAATATCTTTATTTTTAACTTCGAATGAGCTCTAAAGACTCATTAACAATTTCAATACATAGTGTTTGTCTATATACTTGATATGTTTCTATTATATTTATACTTATTTTCGGCAATTAATTTTACGTATAAAGCAAAAATAAAAAAAATGCAGAATGATTTTTTTTCATTCCTGGCTGTGTAAATACCTTATTTTTTCAACTTTGATGAGAAAGTAAATATTTCATCGTGCGTTTGTTATATAAGTTGGTGAAGAATATTATTTATTCTTTACTCAAGGTAGAGAGTTGAGTTAATTAAGTTATCCTCGTTTAGTTTTGGGTCATTTCAGTTCCATTACACACAGGGTTCAAAGGTGGGCACCCGCTAATTTTTCGTTAGTCCGCTAATCGCTAATCCGCTAACTTTGTTGGCCATTCCGCTAATCGCTAATCCGCTAATTTTCCAGGTTCGCCGGTCCGCTAACGCTAATCCGCTAACGCTAATCCGCTAACGCTAACGCAAAAAAAAAAAAATTGCCTGCTAATCAAGTCCGCAACAGTCCGCTAACCCTTTTTTTTTAGTTAAATCCGCAAAAACATAATTTCCAATGAATGCAATGATGCTACCTTATATACAAAGTTTAAGTTTTATTTCAGAATCAATACACATGAAAAAATCAGGCATTTACTAGTACTTCACATTTTCCTCCTCCTCCTCCTCCTCCTCCATCTGGGACAGCCACTTCTTCCCCTTCAACAGGTACAGGTTCCCCTTGACGAAGACCAGCTTCTCGAAGTTGTCTGCCGTCAGGGATGACCTCTTGGGCCTGAGGATGTCAGACCCGATGCTGAAGAGCCTCTCCACGGCCGCGGAGGAGAGGGGGGAGTTGTACCTGATAAACAGGTCCGACCAGGCCTCTCTCTGGAGCAGGGGGAACTGGTCCAAAGAGAGAGGGGCGGTGCTCTTCACCCTCACCTTGTTCCACCCCTCATAGGTGTTCTCCAAGTCCTCCTCGAGACGGCCGGGAGTCGCCGCCGGCTGGCTGTCGTCCCCCCTCATATACATGAAGGGGTCATCTTCCATCTCATGCTGTACCTGGGCGTCGCCGACCTCCTCATCAGTGGCCACCTTGCTCATCACCTCCCTGATGACCCTCCTCCTGATGTTGTCCTTCAAGCCCTCTCTGAGGTACCCAACCACTCCAAGCTTGAAGTGGGGGTGGGAGGGCTGTGGCCATCAGGAGGTCCATGTCCTGAAACAGGTGCTCAAACCTCACATTGAAGGCCACCCTCGGGTTGTCGTGGTTCTCCAGCAGGTAGTTGATCAGCTCCTGGCCCTCCACGATGCTGGCGTCAGTCCTCAAGGCCGCCACCTGGTCCTTCATGAGCTTGAGGTTGGGCAGGAGAATGCCCATGTAGGCATTCTCCTCAGACTGCAGGATATCCAGGCAGATGGCAACAGGCTTCATAATTTTGCAATACTGAGCCAGCAGGTCCTTGTCACCCTCATAGAAGGCCGACAGGCCCTGCTTGCGGCTGACGACGTTCAGCTCGTCCTTCTTCTCTGGGTCCTCCAGCACCTCAAGCAGCCCAGCACAGGACTCATAGTACGAGTTCCAGCGCATCACCCCTGGCGTCTGAAGCTTTTTGCCGACGGCCTTATTGATCTGGTTGGCCGCCACTGTCCTCCTGTTCTGGCAGTTCCACAACGCCTGTGCCTTGGCAGTAGTCTTCGTGAAGGGGACCCTCCTACCAGAGCTCCAGCCAGGCACCTTAAGAAATTCAATTTTAATTAATTTATTTAATTAAATAATTGTTTAATTAAATAAATGTACGTGACTAACGTGAGTAAAGGAAGCATAAACAGATTTAAAGTTGGAATATTTCAAAATTAATTAAATTATTAATTTATTATTTATTTTGAATATTTCCATAAGATGAAGGTAAACTAACTTAAAGTTAAATATTTGATAAAGACTCACCTTGCTGACGTCTGTCGTCGCCATCAGGTTGACAGTGTGGGCTCCACAGCGGTGGTGCTTGGGCAGCTCTCGGCGGACGTCCTCGTCCATCTCCTCCTCCAGAGCGTCCCCCACCATGACGGCCGTGACCACAGCCTCGCCTTCCTCCTGGACAGGCTCCTGAGCAACCTGAAATCATTATGAAATAATTACAATATGTAATTTTTATTTCTAACACAATAAAAATAATTAAATAAATATTCAGATAAATTAATTTCTTCTTTAGTTCTTTTTAAATAAATTTTCATTTTTGAGTAACTTATTTTAGTTTAGTATCATTATTCAATATCAATAATCAATAGTCAATTCAAAAATTTAAATCATAATACAAATTTATTTTTATATTACAATTAGCCTACCTCCTCTTCATCCTCCTCCACATTGGCGGCAAACATCTGGAAGGTGGCGACATAGTTCTTGCCATTGTCCGTCGTCGTGCTGACGACCTTGTTGGAGAGGCCAAATCTCCTGGTGCAGGTCCATCATGGCCCTGGCCAGGTAGATGCCTCTCTGCTGGACAACGATCTCCTTTATGCCGAGGACACCTTTCTCCCTCTTGAGGCTGGCAGGGTCGATCCAGTGGACCGTCATCCCGAGGAAGCTCCTGTTGTGGGCGGACCAGCTGTCGGCCGTTGTCGCCACATAGCTGACGTTCGCCAGGAGGTTGCTCATGGCGCCTTTGGCTTCCTCCCCCAGCTGGGCAATGTCCCTGGTCAGCTTCCTCCTGGGGGGGACGTTGAAGTCTGGTTTCACATAGTTCATGAACTCCCTCAAGGCATGAGAGTCCGTCAGGTGAGCTGGCACAATGTCTTTGATGAAGAAGCTGTAGTAGAGTTTGAGGGCCTTCATCTGGTCGAAATTCTCCTTGAAGGCGGCCTCGATGCTGCTCTGTCTCTTCTTCAATGCGGGGGTGGCGGGCGGGTGACGTGTCACTGCCAAAAAAAAGGAAAATGAGTTAAATTACTTTAAAGTAATCGTCCAGACCCATTTTTTTTTTGCCGAATTATGTTGAATGTACATTCAAAACACCTAGTCCACCAAAAATAATTGATTTCCAGGCCTTATTTTCGTAAAAACACGACTTTTGTAAAAAGCGCGCGAAAAAAAAAATCTTCCCTCCAACAGGGCTACGACTGTTATTGATGACGTCAGAACAGGGACGCCCGCAGACACTCTGTCTGACACCTGTCGGCAAATGTTATGATGAGCGATTGTACTTCGGTGTCAGACAGTGAATCTGTCGCTGTGACAGATCTAGAGTACGATGCTCAATCTGACACCGAAAGAAATGACACTGGTCGCGTATACTATGAGGAAAACGAACCTCAGATTGTCATGAGATCCTATATGTTTGAGCCCGAGTACGAGGTGGATGAACAGGTGTTAGCAGAGCCTGAGGTTCAGCAGGAGGACCTGGCACTTCTCCAAAACATGGATTGGTAAATAAGGTTAAACTATGTGTGTGTGGGAATCACAATGAAGGTACTTTCGAGAAAATCCTATGGTTAGTTTTGGAGCTACAGTCAAACGTCATTACTCGGAAACCACATACTAGCATTAACTACAGCATAGAGTTGGAAAATATGC
>JACEEZ010001300.1:235000-237500 GCA_016584305.1 Chionoecetes opilio
TTGTGGTGTTTTAGTGGTGTTGTGTTTTAGTGGTGTTGTGTGTTTTAGTGGGTGTGTTTTAGTGGGTTGTGTTTTAGTGTTGTGTGTTTTGTGGTGTTGTGTTTTAGTGGTGTTTGTGTTTTAGTGTGTTGTGTTTTAGTGGTGTTGTGTTTTAGTGGTGTTGTGTTTTATGTGTGTTTGTTTAGTGTTTAGTTGTGTTTTAGTGTTGTGTTTTAGTGGTGTTGTGTTTTAGTGTGTTTGTTTGTGTTTTATAGTGTTGTGTTTTATTGTGTTTTTAGTGTTGTGTGTTTTAGTGGTGTTGTTTTTAGTGTTGTGTTTTAGTGGTGTTGTGTTTTAGTGTTGTGTTTTAGTGGTGTTGTGTTTTAGTGTGTTGTTTTAAGGTGTTTGTTGTTTAGTGTTGTGTTTTAGTGGTGTTGTGTTTTAGTGGTGTTGTGTTTTAGGTTGTGTTTAGTTTGTGTTTTAGTGTTGTGTTTTAGTGGTGTTGTGTTTTTAGTGGTGTGTGTGTTTTAAGTGTTGTGTTTTAGTGGTGTTGTGTTTTAGTGTTGTGTTTTAGTGGTGTTTGTGTTTTTAGTGTTGTGTTTTAGTGGTTGTGTTTT
This sequence comes from Chionoecetes opilio, assembly GCA_016584305.1. NCBI lineage: Eukaryota > Metazoa > Arthropoda > Malacostraca > Decapoda > Majidae > Chionoecetes > Chionoecetes opilio. Next base: position 235,597 of record JACEEZ010001300.1, read on the forward strand.
TAGTGGTGTTGTGTTTTATAGTGTTGTGTTTTAGTTGTTGTGTTTTAGTGTTGTTGTGTTTTAGTGTTGTTGTGTTTTAGTGTTGTTGTGTTTTAGTGTTGTGTTTTGTGTTGTTGTGTTTTAGTGTTGTGTTTTAGTGTTGTTGTGTTTTAGTGTTGTGTTTTAGTGTTGTTGTGTTTTAGTGTTGTTGTGTTTTAGTGTTGTGTTTTAGTGTTGTGTTTTAGTGTTGTTGTGTTTTAGTGTTGTGTTTTAGTGGTGTTGTGTTTTAGTGTTGCTGTGTTTTAGTGTTGTGTTTTAGTGTTGCTGTGTTTTAGTGTTGTGTTTTAGTGTGTTGTGTTTTAGTGTTTGTGTTTTAGTGGTGTTGTGTTTTAGTGTTGTGTTTTAGTGTTGCTGTGTTTTAGTGTTGTGTTTTAGTGTTGCTGTGTTTTAGTGTTGTGTTTTAGTGTTGCTGTGTTTTAGTGTTGTGTTTTAGTGGTGTTGTGTTTTAGTGTTGCTGTGTTTTAGTGTTGTTTGTGTTTTAGTGTTTGTGTTTTTAGTGTTGCTGTGTTTTAGTGGTTGTGTTTTTGTAGTGTTGCTTGTTTTATGTGTGTTGTGTTTTAGTGTGTGTTTTTAGTGTTTTTGGTTTTAGTGTCCTGTGATGGTTATTTTGTGTTTTAGCCATGCGTTGTATTTAGTGTTGTTGTGCTTTTTAGTGTGTGTTCTTAAGTGTTGCCCTTTTGTTTTATTTGTGTTTTTAGTGTTGGGTGTTAGTGGGGTTAGGGTGGGTTTTTGTGTTGTTTGTGGTTGTTTTAGTGGTGTGTAATTGTCGGCTGTCTGTTTGTGTCCTGCCTGTATAGTGTGTGTTTAGTGTTAGCTGTGTTCTACGTTTTGTGTTTTGTGTTATGTGTTTTAGTGTGTTGTGTCTGTGGGGATCTGGGGTTGTGGTTGTTTAGTGTGCTGATGTGGTGTGTCTGTCTTATGTTCCGTCGGTTCTTTTTTGGTTTGGTTTAGTTTTTTTGGTCTTTTTTTTTTAGGTGCGGTGAGGGAGGGAGGGGGGAGTTCTGTTGTTTTTTTGCGTTCAGGTGTTGTTTGTGTCCGGTAGGGGACGGACTGGTTACTGTTCCGTGTCCTGAGCTACAACGGGTACTTTGCTCCCCCCAGACACCCCGCCACGAAACGAAAACCTACGCGCACCGGACAGGCCCTTGTTTCTCCCTCATTATTCTTATATTGCGGGGGGGGGGGGGGGGGTGATGTTGTGTGTGTGTGGTTGGGTGGGGGGTGTTGTGCCGGTGTGTGTGTCTGTGTGGGGGGGTTGGTTGTTGTGGTGAGTGTGTTTGTGGGGGGGGTGCTTGTGTAGTGTGTGTTTGGGAGGAGGTTGTGTGTGGGGGTGGATTGTGTGTGGGGGGTGGTTGTGTGTGAGGGGTGTGGATTGTGTGTGGGTGTATGTGTGTGTGTATGGTGGGGTGTGTGTGTGTGCGTGTCTCGACTGGTTCATCTTAAGATTTTCCTTTTTCGTTATATTTTTCTCAGTTTTAATCCATTACTCAGGTTTTGGATGAGAATTATTAATATGTGTTTTTATTCCACTTTTTCCTCTCCACATAATAGTGGCGTTTGACAAGCAGGAGTGTTATTATGTCCACCTTAAATCCTTGAGACCCAGAGGGTAATTTCCATTGTAATTTGGGTAACATTAGACGATTTTTTGTTAATATTAGCAATATTCTATAGATATGACCTGTTTAGTATCCTTGTCCACTAAATAATTAGGTATATTAAGTTACTTTTCGTAATTTTATGGTTCGACAACAGACGATTTTTTATAGCAAAGGAAAGATCTGGGCGTGAAGGGGTTAAATCCATGTTCTTGTTACGGACCCCAAAAATGAGGAGCTGTTATATATATACTCCCCTTCATCGGC